>WBMY01007047.1:50826-108158 GCA_013397315.1 Donacobius atricapilla
AAAAAAAAAAAAAAAAAAGTTGTAACCCCTCGTTCCATTTTCTTTTCACATCAGAGTACAGCTCCTAAGTCTGACTTAACCTGATGTGTTCCAATAGGGATTAAATCTTTTGGCTTTCATTTTTTTGCAATTCAAAGTATCATAGACATCAAAGGATCTTTCTTTCTGAAAAATCAATATTTCAGCACTTCAGAATAATACCCTACAAAGCAGACACTCAAGATATTCAGTTTTGAAAATACCAGCTAAGGTTATTAAAATTATTTTACAATGTTATCATCCCAATCCCACAAGATCAGAATTGGATGACTGAGTGGGATGATCAAGTAATTATTGCAAATCCCTTCTCCCTGGTATCCAGTGACAATATGCATGGGAATGGTGCAAAGCTGCACCAGGAAGGGTTCAGACTGGACATAAGGAAGCACTTCTTTACTAAAAGGGTGTTTAAGCTCCAGAACAAGCTTCCTAGAGAGGTGGTCAATGTCCCAAACCTGTCAGTATTTAAGGGGCAATGCCCTTAACAGCATGTTTTAATTTTTGGTCAGCCCTGAGTTTTGTCAGGCAGTTGAACTTGATGATCTATGCAGGCCCCTTCCAACTGAAATAGTCTAGTCAATTCTTTTCTTAAATTGTGCTAAATCATTCTGTAAGAAAATATCAATAGGCAGCCAACATCCTATATATTCTGGATGACAATGCAGAAACATAGTTTATCAGTGCTGGAACACAACGAAAAAATTCTTCAGACTTTTCCTTTTAGGATATGGGCTATATGCTAAAGTTACCTAGCTGTCAAAAGTTTTCCTTTAGAAACACCTTCTTCCTTTTTATATTGTGCACAAAAGAGGAAGACTTGTCAGTAGACAGGTACTGCTGGGGCCTGAGAGGCTCAAGTTAGCAGCACACCAGATTGGGTCCTACTCATTTGTCCTCCTCATGTGCAGTCCTCATAAGTGTGCCCTGCTCACCTACTTACTTGCACGGCATGCTGCTACCCAATACAGCTGGCTCCAGAGTAATCCCATCTGTCAAAAGACCTTTTTTCCAAGCCAAAATGAAACACGGGTTTTGTGAATCACAGAAATTCTCACAGTAACTACAGT
Source organism: Donacobius atricapilla (assembly GCA_013397315.1). NCBI lineage: Eukaryota > Metazoa > Chordata > Aves > Passeriformes > Mimidae > Donacobius > Donacobius atricapilla. The sequence continues at coordinate 51,933 of WBMY01007047.1, forward strand.
GTGTTGCCCTTGATGATGCTTCCAACAACAGAGCAGTAACCTGAACAAATTACTTATAAAATATTAGAGAAAAATCAATAAAACATAATCAAAACAATTACCAGGATATATTTTAATGGAAACATGGTTTGTTGAAAATACTTGCAGATCAGCATATTGAATTCATTTAAACACATGGCAATTTACAATTACTGTAAGTTTGCTTATCAAGTACTTCACTGATCTGTTAAATGGTCAAGTCCAAAGCACATCTGCTTTTTAAAAATCACAATCTCTAGAGACAAATTAGCTGTAAAATAACTGACCAACAAAGATTTTTCCCAAAGCTAGAAAGCTCTTGCACCTTAGGAAGGCCAGAATCTATTGCCAGACGTAGGCATGAGAATATACTAGCAATGGTCTTTCTTGTCCTTTAACAGCCTAGCCTAAGTGAAGAGTGACCCACCAGTTTTTCAGCAAACTGCGTGCATCTTTTGGCATAGGCTCAGTTCAAGGCTTATATTCTTGATTCATAACAAGATCATTGAGCCTCTCTAATAAATTTGTTCCATTAAATGATAAGCAAAAGTAGTCCAAAGCACTTAAATCTACTCAGAAAATCATTGGGAAAGGGGAACAATCACAAGGTTATGTAACTATTGAAATTGAAAATTATCTTTCACTAACTGGGGTTTCTGATTCTATCATATATGATGAAGTACTATTAAATAATGTAATTTTGTTATCCATAACTCATGAAAATTACTTATTATTACTTATATTTTACTGAAGTGCATTTTTTTTCCTTAGGATTACAAGCTTTCCTTGTAATGTTTTTCTTGTCATATTTTAGACATCTGGGAGAAAAAAATATGAATTACTAATAAAAAGGTATAACTGATGTCATAACCTGAAAAAATAAAATTAAGAAAGTAATTTAAGACAAGAATGGACAGGTCATTTATTTAAAGTTGCACGTGCCAGCTCCAAAATCCAGCATCCTGCTGTGCATTCTCAGCATCTCACTTTCCTCTCTGACACATCCAACATGGCTCATCTCAGGCTGGGAGTTACAAAACTTCCATTTTGCTGATCTGATTTTTGCTCAGGTTACTAACAAGCTCCTACATTATAAGGCCATTTGCACAGAATCTTTATTCTCAGAAATGTTTTCATGCATTTCTGTCCTACCTTACAGATTTGCAGTTTCCCTTAGTGACTGCCTGTCTTTGTCATGCCTGTGGCTTGTTCATGCTCCAATGTTCTTGCTCTTTCTCTGTCTTTTCTGTATAATCTCCCCTGGTGATATTTTGCCCTCTCCTGTTCTTTGAGCTGACATCTATAGTAAGCTTCTCATGTCTTTTTCTTAGTTCCTAATCTATTTAATTGCATTTAGCTGGCATGACTCCAAAGCTAAACTCAGTTTTCTTGTTCCTAAATTCTGTCTTTCACTTTATCCCTTTTAATTCAGCTCTCACAGAAGCCAGAAATGTTATCTGTATACAGAGCACTTCACCATGCAGCCCACTTTGCTGTGTCTAAAGGTGCTTCCAAAACAGGGGAAAAAATCTGGCCAACTGGCAGCCATACATTATCCTCTGAAGATAATGCCTTCTCATACTGAGGAAGGAAAAGGTAAAAACCAAACTCCAATCTAAAGAAGCAATCAGTCAAGCGAGTTTGATTCTGCTTTCTCATCTTTCCTATCTTGTCAGTGTCTCATTCAATTTCAGCTCTTCATCAACTTTGACATGTGACATTTTTAGAAAAAAAAAGTTTTGTCAGCGAATGAATTTTCTCACCCTGTTTACTGGAAACATCTCATCCTCTTTTATATGACCAATTCAAACTCCTCAGACCCAGCCTGCTGGAAACTGTTGCGCTCACTACCGAGACAGAAGCCATCCAGCTCATCGTTTTACAGGAAATAGTATCTTCCAGCTGGAGACAACTAAATCAGCTGTAATAAGTGCTCACAAATCTTCCTGGTAGAGTCATAATCTGACCCAGAAGCTGAGATAATTGGTTGGAAAATATTACAAAATCTGTGGTGGTGTTTTTTGGGGATTTCTTGGGGTGGGGGGGACGGGNNNTGTGGGGGGGGGGGGGAGGGGGCGATTGTGGTGCAGTGTTATAACTAGGGCCAATGAACTGTCAGAATGAAGTGTTTCATTCGGAGGAAAGAAAGGAAGAAAGGAGGGATGAACTGGGTGAACAAACTTCAGCCAGTCACCTCCGTGGTCTGTATTCTAAGACACAGAATTTCACAAAAAGTTGCTGGGCCTCCAATATAATGACTAAAGCAGGAAAAAAAAAAAAAAAACAACAAACAAAACAACACCAACCAGGGAACTATTGCCCTCATTAATTCTGCTGCAACCCAGAATCAACAATATATTTTCTTTTCAACAATACTGCATTTTCTTGCGTTTAACCTGCATTAAAATCATAGCAAATTCATTAATTTTGCCATAATCAAACTAGCATTTTTCCTCGTTAACACTTCAACAGTAAAAAAGCTCCATCATTGAGTTGTCAATCTCAGAATCTGCATTCAAAAAGAAAAATAGGAAACTCTTATCATGTGGTCTTACCAGGCAAATCTACATGAGGATAATGAAAGGAAGGAAGCTGTCAGGGGAGTAAAAGAAACTTTTAAAAGATGCATGGGAATGTCACTAGCAAACACAAGATAATGGAGAACTTGCTGAAAGCTGGAATGGAAAATATTAAACAGCCCTCCACTTGGGAGAAGGGAAGGGAATGTACTGTTGCCAAATTTTGCAAATTGCTCTTAAGTTACAAATATGAAGGCAAGGTTCTTTGTGAGAGGTCTTGGCAAAGAGACAATCCTGAGAAAAGGCAGATAGGACAGTTAAAACTGAGTTACTGCTAAACCATGGGTTCCAGATCTTACATTTCCCTCATTCTTGACGTCCTATAACTTCTCTTATGAGAAGATAAGAGAGTATTGCACAATGACATGAGGTTTTTTTCTTGAATTCTTTGCCTCCTGCTTCCAGAAGATTTTTCCTTGAACGAGTTATAATCATTCTTTACAGTAATGAAAAAAAGAAAAAAATATAAAATCTACATCTGAGAAGACACCAGGTAGAGCTGTGATTAAAGATTGACACTTTACCTAGTATGCAAGATTAAATTTCCATTTTTATATATTCCCTCAAGAACAACTTGTTCAGATATAGATGAGCTGGCATCATTCTGTCAGTTCTCAGTGTGGCAAAAGATTCTGGAGACTGGACCTGAAAATGAGCACCACATATATGCCATATCTATGACTGTTTTATTTTCTTGAGATCTGCTTGGAAGAACACCAAGGAATAAAGCCCTGGATAGAACAAGGATCCAGGAGAGCTGGTTATTTTTCAAAGGTCATGTCTTCGAAGCTCAAGAATGAACTATTCCTAACAAGAGGAGGTTAAGTGAGATAGCAAGGGGCCTGCTTGGATGAAAAAGGAGCTCCCAACAAAACTTAACTTTAAAAAAGGAAGCCTGCAAGAGGTGAAAGCTGGGATAAAGGACCAGAGGGGAATATGGAGACACTGAGAATGCAGGGATGTGGTTAGGAAAGCGAAAGTCCATTTGGAGCTTAATCTGACAAGGGACATGAAAGACAATCAGAAAGGTTTCTATGGGCAGTTCAGCAGCAAGAAGAGAAAATGTAAGGCTGCTTCTGAATGGGGCAGGGGATCTGGTGATAGAGGACATGGCAATGTCAGAGGTAGTAGTACCTTTTTCGCCTCACTCTTTACTATTCTGACTGGCCTTATCAACTCTCTTTCCGTACATTAACAGAAACAGCATTTTTATATGTGTACAGTATGATAGAAGAAATTTTAAATATAAGATTCATACTCACCATATAGCCAAATCCTATTACATATATATCCTGCAGATAAAGAAATATCTTATTCCCCAATGAATAGTATTTGGTAGGCATCACCGCAGCAGAACTCCTCAAAGTAATCTGGGAGGGTTTACAACATTCGTTGAAGGCAGTTCCTTTCAGCACAGGCTTTAGTTAACTTTAAGTTCTTTTCTGAAGAGAAATTCTTGAAAATGATAATGAAAAAAAAGTAAAGAACCACAGTATTTTATCCCAAGCACCCACATAGCAGCCACACTTAAAATGCTCTAAATGGTATGAAAATACTTTCTACTATTATGGAGATTATCACAGATGCATATTTAAGGACAAGAAGGGCTCCTTGGAGAATTCTATGTGGCGGCATGCAAAATTTGGGTCACAGTCACCCATCCCATAATTGCTAAATCGTCATATTTCTGTAGTTTCAGCTAGGAAATACTCTTAAAAAAAAAATCTAGCTTTTATTTCCACTAAATATAACCATGAAAAACAGTAGACTCATTAAAAGCTTTCATAAAAAGATAAATGTTTAAGCATATTTGACTATGACATTACTTTGATTTGACCTTGGCTAAATTGAAAGCAAATAGAAAAATTTACAGTCAATGCTAGATGTGAGCTATACTAATATCTGGCTAACTGCCTCTGCTGTGAAAGCTCTTTCTATTTCAGTAAAATTTTATGCACAAAAGCATTTTCTAGAAACTGATGTAGTGTGTTCAATACATTTTTAGACCCAAGCTTAATTACAAAAGCTTTTTCATAATAACAAATATTGTCCCAAGCAGAGACTATATTTAATAAATATGCTTATTATTTTCCTTAATGAAAGCAATGTTTAAAATTTGTAGGTAATCCCATTACACTGTACTTCAATTATACAGCCCAGCTCTCCTACCCTCCTGCTGATAGAAGACTTCCTTATCTTAGTTTCCAATTATATACATTAAGTCCTTCCAAAACTACCTTCATTATTACACACAGCATGTATAGCTCTATCAGAGAAAAAGCTGTAATTGGGAAAGAGCAAAATGCATTTTTGAGCCTAAGATAATCACAAGAAAAGTTAATTATGTCAATTAAAATAATCTTCTCTCCTCTCAACAAATATGACCTGTTTGTACAAAGAAACACAGCAGGACATGTACTGATCCCTGATAAACCATGGTGTTCCTGCTCAAGTAATTCTAATCAGAAAATCTGTGAAAGAACCGAAATTTGACTTTAAATTACTTTATAATAGAAGAATGGCCAAAAGAACTATTGGATGAACAAGGGGAGTTCTCCAAAACAAAACCCACAGATTTTTCTATATAAATCCAAAATTAAACGTCAGTGTTTATGTTTTTGGACTAAACTTCTACTTCCTAAAAGCAGAAAAGGACAACTGACACAAGCAGACAATGACAGAAAAGATCCTGGAAATATATAAATTAAAAATGTTAGGTACAAGAACTAAAATCTGCACCCTTACTGTCAACTGCTCTTGGCAAAGAACTTGATCTCAACATCAGCTGAAAATCAACATCAGATTCAACCAGTTGAATCTATGAAGTGTTGACTCTAATTACAGGGTCTCAAGTCAGAGCTGTAAGTGTTCAAGACATGGGTGCATATGGTAAAACCAGAGCTGTTCACCCCAAAGAGCATCAGTGAACAAGGAGGCTCCCAGTTCCTGCAATTGCACAAGCCCAGCTTTTATTCCCTCAGCTTGTGGAAGGAAGAGTGAGATGTGAGGTATCTCTCCCTATTAGCTGCTGCTGCTAGTTAATTTTCCTTGCTCCACCCATTGTATTCTGACATTACATTTGATCAGCCTCAGCCACTTCAACCATTTTTTAGAATGTGCAGTTTTCACCAGCCTGCTTATTACCATATTTTCACATCTATTTGTGTCAGCACAGCTATTCATGGCCCTAATTTTGCTGTGAAGAATCTTTCCCATCCCACCTCACAATACGTTACCTGGATCATTCAGCTTTTGAGCACTTTCTAACATGTCTATTGGTTATTGTGCCATGGGCATCAGAAATAGAAGTAATATTCTAGAGAGTACTACAATACTTCTACAACGCCACCATAAATTCACTTTGATCTGAGTGGTTTTGGTAGTTCTTTGTTTATGCCAAACTCTTATTTCTTTGCCTTACAAATTCCTGCCTATTTGCTGTATAAAATTTGTACCGATGACTTGATATGACAAGAAAAGTCAAGTCCAAGTACACTGCAGTTTAGAGAATATTTTCAGATTTCACAGGGAAATGCCAGCTACTTGTTCTGGACATTCCAATCTCCTAATTTCTTTTACCCTGATTTGGTTTTTTATCACTTGGTGAATTTGTCAGGGAATTGGGATCCCTTCCAAAGATGTTTACCTCAATTTTGTTCCAAGTCCTAAATTAGATTTCTTCTAAATAGTAAATTAGATTATTAATCAGTAAAAATCTAAATCTTCATTATTAATTTATTCGAAACAATACAGCACCTTGTAAAACATTTATGCAGCAGTAAATGGAGAACCACTTTGCAGAGATCATGATATGGTTAATTCACTACACAACTAAATATTTAATTACAAATGGTAGCAAAGCTGAAGGTGTTCTGCTGAAATTAATCAATCTTTTAAACAGCATTAGTCTTAACTTTATTGTGGGCAGTAACAATAAAATTTTAGAACAATTGGTAGGAAATGCTCCTTTTTGTGGGGTTTGCCTTTACCAGTTAAGTGAAGAATCATGTATTTGGCTAGCCAGTCTGCTATTTACTGATAGGTCTGATCCCTCCTGTAGTTTCAACTGAAATATTTTTTTAATGGCATATTAAATTAATTGAAAATGCAATGTACTTTGAGGTACTACATTTGCAATGTAACAGTCTTGCTCCAATGATTTCTTTGCTAACATCTCTAATTACAGTAATGGCATTTTAACTTCCTTGTGAATATCTGGCAATTTTTTGTTTGATATTCAATTTTCAAAACATCTCAGGTCCAATATTTTAAATTCATTTGCATTTATACATCCAGAATTGTATAAAAAAAACAACTTGTTTTATTTCCAGTTTAAGAAACTGCACACCGAGCTTTTGCAAAGCCTTCTCAAGATGAATATATCCTTTCCAGTGTTGAACCTGAACAATAAATGTTGATGCACATCAAATCTAATTAAGGTGAGCTTTCAAAACAGATATTCAACAAATGCAGCTGATTTTTTTAGAATTTTCTAAATGTGTAGCAATATGGAGAATTAGTTCTGGGGACTTTTTCCTCCTTTTTCAAACTCTTCCTTCCTATTTTCTCTCTAACTCATGTAACTCAGCTTTCAGAAGAGGAAGGTTAGGGATGGTTTTTACCCTTCTGCACAGTGATGGATGCAAAGAATGGAGAAACAAAGCAAGATGGAGAAAGTTAAGAACAACATCATTATGTCCCATTTCAGAGGGAGTCAATTGAATAGACCATTTTACCAAACAAAGAAATTATCAGGCTATAAATATAGTCTGGAAAACAAAAGGTGGCAACAGGATCGCTTTCACCTCGACTTGAACATCTCTTTCAAAACAGCAAATTGATATTTCTTAACCATCAAGTTGTTTTAATTAACAATACAGAATACCCTGACCTTTTGCAATCTTACAAGAGCACATGACAATCTTGTCAGAAATAATTCACCCAAAATCTTTTAAAAAGTTGTTAGCTATGGAAACCACAGCTATGTAGACATAATTCATGAGCTAAGAGGAAAAGAATATTATATTTAGAGTAGGAGTAAAACACATTTTTCCACATCTTCATTATGTCTTGAGGCTAAAGAATATTTCGCAGAATTACAAAATTGCATGCTATAGCTCTTCAAGCTTCTAAATGGAATAAAGAAGTGTACACTTCTCATTACACAGCAGAATCCTAATGATGTGACCTTGCTTCCCAAAGTAACATGCAAGGTAAACTTTTTAAAGGAAGATGAGTGATATCACTGGTATTAATCAATCCATGTTCAGTTTAAACATGGCCATATGAAACATGGAAGGACTTACTGGAAGACACACTGAAGACAGACTGAAGTAAATTGAAGAAATTTTGGCCTTGGATTGAAAAAAAGTTTTCACACAAAGTTTGCTCTTCAAATCCAATCACAGTTTAGCAATGATAAAGTTATTGCACTGTTGATCTTCACGAAAGGCACGTGATAGCCTTGCAGTAGGTAATACAGAACACAATGAGGCACTCAGCATGGTGCTGGTATCATGGGGATCATCTCAGAAGAGGTAAGGGTGGTGCCAGCTGTGTTCCTGCTCGTACTTTCTGTACCTGAACTATTTTATTTCTGAACAGACTGGGAAAGGAGGGTGGTTGGGTGGTGGGAGTGGTGGAAATATGAAGAGCCCTGTTCTGTTATTTTCTCATGAGCTGCTGTGAAAAAGAGAGCTTCACATTTCAGAAAATGTTGTGAGTGCTTCACGTGGTATTGGGGCCTCCTTCCTGGTGACAAAACCTCTCAGACTGCACATACTAGCTAGTCCCTTGGCTCCTTCCAGTTGCTCATCTGAAGCTGTTAACATACATTAGAGCTATAACCAAGCTTTCCCAGATAAGTACCAACATTTTGAGCAGTGTATGGCAGAGAATGTTTTTTTTTCACCATAAAAAAAAAAATGTACCTAATTTAAAAAAAAATGTCTTGAGAATCTCATGACATGACAATAATTCTAAATTTGACTAAAGCTTTTTACACACACATGACTTTGGCAGGCTGCCTTCCAGTGAGAGCAAGTTACATATCTACTAGCTCTAATGGCCCATATAGGATATTAAAAATACATAAAGAATAATTTGATAATTTACCATAGGAACAGCATGAGAATTTTCATCTCAGTTTCCTCCACAGACTCTAATACCAAAGGACAGATTGTTTCTCGTCAGTGTTTCAAACTGATCTCTATTTGCAAACACAGCAAGTGATGCCAAATGCAGTTCAGAACACAAATCAAACAACTATTTATTATGCACTGTTTTGAATTGCATATGCAGGACAGAGAGGCAAGTAATGAAAAAAAGTCATGCTTGCACGTCACGTAAGCCATTTCCATAATATACTTGAATACTGTATATAAATGCAAAGAAATGAAACTATTCCAATAAAATAATGAGTGCCTTATCAGTTAAATATATTCAAAATGCTACACACTGGGATTTAACAGAACTTGATATACAATGTAGACCAAAATACAAACGCAGTAGTTATACAAAGAAAAGAAAAAGAGGGGGAAATGATAAATTATTTATTGACTGAAAGCCGAAAATAGAAAATGAGAAAAAACTTTTCTTTGAAAAACAGGTTAGCTTGTAACCAATGATAATAAGCCCACTTATTTCATTAGAGGCAGGTCCAATCTGATTCTATTTGAGTCCCAGCTGAGCACTCAGAGCAACAATTAATGCAGCCGACGGTGGGGCTGTCATTTTCTGAATGTTCCTGTCCATCTTGGTTTTGTCTTGAAGCAAACAAGATGAAAAATAACTGGAAAAATTACTTAACCTTTTTCTAAGGTGTTCACAACACTGGCTAAAATGGCAAACGGGAAAAAAAACCCTGTTTTCAGTGCCATGATACAGACATCTATGGGTGGTACCTGACAGACAAATGTATAGAGTAGTGCATTTAAAATAATTTAATAATAAGCAGTGCAATTTAAAAATCATGCATGGGGGAAAGGGACATGCATCACCAATATATGGCAGCCAGCTAAGGTTGGAGCTCTCTTAGATCAGATTGGAGAGGAGAGAAGATATTCTGTTCTTTACAAAGACCTCACCCATAGCTGGTTAACAGGTATTTCTTTAATTAAAAAAAAAAAAAATTAAAAAACACCAACTAATTTAACCAGGACAATCCCTTATTGCTCATTAATTGCTACAGATAGGTGCTGGGCCTTGCCAGGTGCAAGAACGAAACCCCTCACAGAAGAAAAAAATAAAACACATTTAAAGGAAAAAGACTACTTTGAAATTTAGAATTTCAAGGGACTAACTTCAGTAGTTTACTGTTGATCAGTATCTTATTTTAAAACACCATTCTTGCATTTTTCAAGGTTAGTTGAATCTATATATTATCACTACTATAAGTGATTTGGAAGTGGCAGTGAGTTAAAATAAATCCCTACTTAGGCAGCTTATCCCTCCCGTTATATATTAATCTTAGTGCATATGGGATTATAACGAAATGCAAAGAAAAAAAAGAAAAAAAAAATCCAACTTGAGTAGCTATATGTTTCTGGATTAAATCACAATAAGAGAAAATGGCTTAGAATTCCAACTGAGCTGTACTAAAGCAAAAGACAGTGAGCTCTTGATACAGGAATGCTTGCATATTTTTCTTCACACAGTTATGTGTGAAAAGATAAGATTTCTCCATAAAACTGTGAAATAGAGCACTTAGAAAGTCCATTTCAAAAGATTCCTCCAGGGGGCTGAGGTAACTCTGGCATCTGTTCGAACAGGTGATTCTGCCAGTAAGTGACACACTTTTGTAATCCCATTGAACCTAGACAACGAGGGCCCTTGATTGCCCAAACACAAATAAAACTATCCATTGCCCTTACAGCATGTGGCAGCTACATGACATGTCCCTTAGAGATGCAGTCATTTCACCTTTAGCCAAGGCAATAACTAGACCTGCAAGTTTTATCACTTCATCACAACCACTGTGGACTGTAAATGATTTGATAAGCTCTGGTTTGAAAGAGGGGACTCCTTAAGAAACCTAATGTATGCACTGAAGGAAAGAGGGTGTTTCTCTTCTTTGGAATTATATATATATACACGTAAAAATAATGTGAGAAAAAATACGTTTCTCTGCTAATATGTTTTATGACTACTTAATGACAGAGTTTCTATTTTATGTTGTAAATAATTACTGTTTCAAGTGAATTTCTTATCTCTTTCAAATTAAATTGCTGGGTAGCTACTTGTAAACAAAGCAAAAATGAAACAAGAATATACATCCTAGAACTGCCCACCCTGCAATTAGCTATGCTAAAATACAGATATGAGAACAATCTAAATTCAAGTGTCATCTTGATACGAAGATTTGATTGGTGTTATTGCCAGAATACTTTTGAAAAAATTAAAAAATATGCCTGCATTTACAGACTTTGTTGTTGTTGTTACACATCCCAGTTTTAACTTCTTAAAGTATTTTTTGGGGTCTTTTGCAAATATTTCATTGTAGGCTGACAGTCAACAATACTTGATTTACCCAAAATAATTGTAAAGACAAGCACACAGAAAGAAAAGAAAAACTGTTTGTTGTTCTATGTTCTACTTATCTAGTTTGAACTACAGTATTTTCAAAACTGCTCATTTAAAATTATACTGCTCAGTTGTGAATGTGACCTTTGGGTCATCTTTATTTTTATTTACAATTGATAGTCTAAAAACTGCACTCTATTTTATCATTACATATACACTCATTTTTTTAAAGTTAGGTTGCTTCTATCTTGAATCATTAAACTGAAAAATGAATTAAACTGGAATGATGAACTAAACCCTATGCCGTAAAACTTAAATATTTTCAAATACAAGACATAGCTCTTAGAACTGATAACACTTTAGGAATAATTTGATTTCTAAAAAGTAGAAAGAGAATTCTAACGTTGTACTGTTACAGAAGAGTGAAAAACAACTCATTTAAACACTTCACATGGGCCCTGTTGTTTTCCTCAATAAAATAATCTACAAGGAGAAACCTCATTTTAAAGTGACGGTTATCTTTAGATTTCAAACCTCACCCACATAAGTAATTCTACAGTGTCTAAAATTTGGGTCTCATGGTTGCAATATGTTCCACATCTGAACTAGCATGAAAACCAGTCCTGAACTTCCCCTTTTTAAATTAAATTATGTCGTAACTTTGGCAAGTCTCTTCCCACTTTTGATATTGACCCCTGAATCCCAAATGCTACCAATACAGCAAAGCATTATCAGAGCTTTTTTCACACTTTAGCTCATTCTCTCAGATCAACATGATTAATTGTTCAGTTACTTTTCTGTACCTCTTCCAACCATTTAGAATACTTACTTCTATAGTATAACCACATGCAGTTAACATCTCTTGATTTCTGCTTGATTGTGGTTTAATGAGAAAAATTCAAGACATCAATCTTTGCCTTAAGTTATTTTAGTTCCAAGGTTCAAGTGACCACGTTTACTCTCATAACAATAATCCTTTCATGTGACAAGCTCAAAGGAGTTTAACAACTTTAATAAAAAAGGTAAGACCAGCAATGATTTGAGATGAGCTCAACTGTTGTCAGGCAACATTAGTGGCAGCATTCCCTGTACACTAAATGTCTCACTACTTGAAGGGAAGAGTAACACTAGCAATCAAGACAAGACAACCAGATTGAGATAGAATTTGTAGATAAAAAGTGTAAAATATACTGGAAAGAGTGTATGATTTAGTCTAATGAAAACAATACAGTAAAGAAACATGTTTAAGGTTCGGCCAAATATCAAAATGAAAACATTTAGAGCAATTAATAGGTATTACCCCATTTTATTTACAAGAAGTTTTAGCCAGGACTAGTTAGAACAAAAGAAAAAAAAAAAAATGGGAAGAAAGAGAGTTAAACTTTCAAAATTTGAAGGTTTTTCAAAATATTTTGGTTCAATTCTGAATTAAAATAAGGTTTTAAAATATATCATAAAAGTATGACTCAAATAGAAATACTGGTGCACATCAGTCAGCTCGGAAGAACCATTTAAGACACCTACGGCTGCCACTCATCCCGTTATTCCTAGATGTCGTCTTCACTCTCCAGATGAAATTTTAAAAGTGAGAATTCATGTTTGGTTTATAGATTGATAGGTTAATATTTATCACTAGGTCACAGAATCCTAGAGTGGCTTGAGTTGGAAAGGACCTTAAAGGTGATCTCATTCCAACCCCCCTGCCATGGGCAGGGACACCTTCCACTAGCCCAGGTTGCTCAGAGCCCCATCCAGCCTGGCCTTGAACACTGAAGCTCTGAAATTGCATGTGGGTGTTAATGAGAGAGTGCCTTTCCACAGGGTCCGACTCATCTAAGCACAAACTCCAGGGACAAGCTGGGCTGGAGGGGAAGCAAGAACTGAAAAGGCAGGGCAGGAGCAGTAGTGCCCAAGAACAGGTATTGGTTAGGGAGATAAGAAAGCAAGCAAAGGGAAGTATCACAGAGTTCTCCCTCGACAAATAAACCCACCTCTTTCTCTTGGTCTCCCAGCTCTGCTGCTTGCTGATACCCTTTCCCCTTTCCCTTTCCCCAAGGCTCAAGATCAGTTCTCCAGCTCCTGTGAGCCCCCAACCCTTGGCTGTAACGCAGTAGGTCACAAAATACCAAAAACATACAGGTCCCACTCATTTAGAGGCAATTTGCATGCCAGCTGCCCTGGAGCAGGGATTGCCATATTCAGGTAAGGGAACATGAGCAGGATGGGGACAGGAGCTCCAGCATTGGACAAGATGGAGACCTCTGAAGCCACTGTGGGCCAAGCTCACCTACACGGCCACAACCAGACACCATCACGCAGGTGCAGAGCACGCACACAGGAGCACCAAGCTGTCGGCATCAAAGCCATCTTGTCTTTGCCCTAAGGACTGCCCTAGTCATCGCAGAACCATGGAATGGCTTGGGTTTTAGGGGACCTTAAAGATCACCTAGTTCCAACCTCCCTGACCTGGGCAGGGACATCTTCTTCCCCTTGCCTTTGTGTGCAACCCCCGGCACAGCACGCTTCACACCTTGGAAACTCTGCTCCCCTAAACAGACACATGGGAAGAGATCCTGGTGGGATCCAAGAGAGATCAAAGTTCATGCTCTCTGCACAATTCAGGCCCAAATTTTTGACATTTTAAGGAGCTACTGCCAGGTTGTGCATATGTGTGTGCACACGCATCAATCCGTGTTGTAACCATCCCGTTTTCTTCTTCATCCTATGAAAAGAAATAGGTTCATACAAAGTTTCTGTTTCTTAGAAATAGCCCTTAAAAAATTATTGACTTGTATTCATCCAAAGAACTAAAGCATAATAGAAAAATCTGTTATGGAGCCCCAGTCTTCTGATTCCTACTACCCAGATCTTTACTGCAAGTAAATATTATTGCCCACATGTGGTATTAGAAAATATTGCTGTATGTTACTACCTCTAAAAGCACATTATGAAAACAATGTATTGTTCAAGTCATGCATATGGAGAAAAAGAGCTAATTATTCTTCTAGGGAAACAAAAAAAGTGAAACTGCTTAATAATTTGATTATTCAACCACCATAAAGAAAAGGTCAAAATCAAAACAAGGCATGCAGTTCAATGTTATTTTGAATTTATTTTTTGACAGATCTATATTCTATCTGTGTTCTCCTGGTACCAAGGTGTTGCACTGAAGATGTCAGTGTTGATCGGCTTCCAATCATTAATAGCACTTATTGAAATAGCGTCCTGCTAGGAATGGGATTTTCTGCATTTTCTAGAGTTTGATTTGCAGGAAAAAAATTTAGAAATTATAAATGAACCCTGACTGTGGAATAAACATCCAAGAAAAAAGAATATTTTTTGTGCAAGGCAATAAGTAAACATTTAACAAGGTGTTTAGTGCATACTTACTGTCTCTGGCAAAAATAAAATTCCTATGCAGATATGCTAGTAGCATGCTCAAGTAATATCAAAAAAAGCTTTTCCCTAAAAACTGTTAGGCATAGCTTGAAATCTTAAATAGCATGGACCTAAATTGTCAGTTATTTTGAAAGTCCTACAGTGATGAACAAGTAGCAATATAATAACTCTATACAGAAATACTTAAAGTACTTAAAATAAAGAGAAAAGGAGACAATTTTAAAGCATTCTTTTAGTTGGTGTCACAAGACTCTACAGAGAAGAAAATATTTTCTCAGTGAATATTCTGGCACTGCTTTATGAAATTTTTCAAGGTTATTGAAATGATCTATGACCATATATGCTTTAAGCAATGCACACCAAATCCATTTTTAAAGCTGCTGAGTGAGCCCCACTGTGTCAGGAGTGGAATGCGTCCACTCATCCTGCCTCTGTCATCTTGGAGGAAGCCGGAGAGCAAATATGCCTCTGGAGGGAGCCCCTCAGGACTAAGGAAGATCCAGGCTGCAACTTTTCTTCCTCTCATAGTGATATGCAAACAGCAGGAGAGTTTATGTGATGCTCTTGTCATGGAAATGTGATTGATGACAAAGTTTGACAGTCTCATGTATAGCTCTCCGTGTTTCTATTTCCTCCTTATGTATACAATATGAAATACATAAATCACTACTATTTAAGTAACTTCCCAATGACTTGCATATTTAAATTTCAAGATTTCCACACAGCACCTTTTTAACCATTTGGAATATTTTTCAGAAAAAGCAAACATCTCCCCATCCTCCCCTCAACCACAAATGTAATATATTTTTGCTAATAATTTTCTCTGAGTGAAGGGCTTTTCCAGTTACAAAGAAATTCAGGCAATGATAATTGCGTAGTGGATTGGTGGCTGTGTTACACAGCATAAGACATATTAAAGACATAATAAAACAGCCCATTTAGAAAGTCTTTGACTACATCAAAGACAACAAGGAAAAGAGGAAGCCATCATTATCAGACTAATGAGGTAACTTTATAACATTACATTGAAGTTTCCCCCCCCAATCTAAATTTGAGTTTATGAAAGAGGAATTGGTCCCATTTTGAAAATGGTTTATCTGGTAGACAAAATTGGATTGCAGGTCCACTAACTAAGTATTTTCTATGCTTAAAACAAAAGACAATTGCCTTGATATCCTCTAATTATCATTACTGCAAATTCTAAAACTATTTAAGTTTTGCTCAGGGAGAAAGAGGGCAGAAGACTCTTACCTACAAGGGCTTCCAGAAAACAGCCAGTTAAATACAGTTCAATTTTATGAGAGTAAAATACTGAAAGATAGTACTGACCATTTTTACATACCTATATATTTTTTTAAATAAAAGGGATCCACGCTGCAGCACAGTTTCAACAAGTACATGAAACAAAATTCCCAAACATTATAAATGCTTAACATGTTATTCCATCCTCATTAGTAGCACGCTAGGAAAAAATATACAAGCAACAAACAATCAGCTGTTGTTTAAGAACCTAATATGGTACGAGTTAAAAATAATGCAGCACAGCAACAAGTTCACTGAAGTGCTCCCTTAACACAGACATACCAGATGTACAGTTGTTTATCTTGGGAAGAAAAACAATCAAAAGAGGACATAAAGACTTTTGAAAGGATCTTCTCCCCGGTATTTAATAACATGCAAAATATTGAAAGATTCTCACATGAAATCAGGAATGGCAATAGGTCGTTTTTCATGGTATTTTATAAAGCTAAGTAGACACACAACAGGATGCCAGCAGGCAGCTTGCATGAGACATAAGGCTTTATATTCCCACTAGGAACGTACCTTCTCTGCTTTTGCTTTCCTGGCGTTATGCACAAACCTGCGTCCCAGCTTCTTGGCATACCAGATAGAGGCAAACATTGTAGGGATGAAGATTTCAGTCTGAATATGCAGCACACACACAAGAAAAAAAACAACTTCCCCCAGAACTGAGATACAGATCTAAGGCTGGTTAAGGTCTTAACTATGCTGTTGCTTTGTCAAGTCCTCTCATGCTGCCTTCTGAAAAAAAACAAACCACCCAGTGTGGCCAGTCTGCAGGTGTATTTACATACTGCCAGCAGGAAGTCCAGGGTGAGGCATCTTTGTATCCAGCTCACATCCAGTCTGCTAAGTGCCTGTCTGCAGTTCTTTAGCACTGTCACCACAAACTACATATGTGTCAGTATGAAAGGAAGCTGCAGTAAACTACTGTAGCAGACAGCTCACCTCCTCTTCTCCTGTTCTGAAATTTAACTCCTTGGTTCTCTGCGATTTGCCAGTATGCAACAGAAGCAGCAGCGGTTCAAAAATGAGATACACAGCACTGCAGGAAGGCAAAGGGGTACTAAAGTGCCAAAAATAGAAATGTGTATTAACTGTTAAGGTGAAAGAACAGGTGTTTCATGTGTCTCAGGGCAATTAAGATATGAAAGGAAAATTGATTTTACTTTGTTCTTGCCGTCTGGGGTCTATTCAGAGATATTTTTGCTACCTAGTTTCAGTTCACAACAGACAGGCATCATAGCTGCTCAGTTCACTTGCTGATGTCACACATGTTCTGCTGAAGGATTTAAGACTCAATCAAGTGCTTCTGTTTTTCTTTGATAATGCCTTCACGAAACAGAAACCTGATAGATTTTTTTTTCCAAATTCCAAACTTTTGCCCTACCTAGGCATGCTTTTTCCTCTTCCTTTAATTGCAAGCTATTCTGCATCAGGAGTTGGGAAGTGCATTTGAACACCTATTTTTGCAGTGAAACAGCAATGCACTGTTTTTTTTTTTTTTTGTCACACACTTCAGCTTTAACCCCTGCACCTCTCTTCAGTTATAATGGCTAAACAGTAAGCAGAAACATACTCCTCTGGCACCAGACATATGACAAACCAGATGTTCCTCCCAGTCAGATGCAGTATCAAGGCTGTAAATTACAAGGCTTACAGTTACATGTTGTATTTGATAGCACTTATAAGACAAGTCCTGCCCAACGCCCTCCCACCTACAAGTGTGGAGATACCAACACACAGGAGAACCCCTGCTGTCCTGTGTGCAGCATTGGATTTGCAGTGCACACATGCAGGAACAATTCCTATTCTGCCATTCCATGGCAAAGAGCAACCCAAAATAAATCAATGCATAGCAAAGGAAATACAGGCAGAGCAATTTAGTATAGGACTCTTGGGGCCAAGGAAACACCTTTTCTGCCCCAGATTTTCAGAGAATGGTTAAAACTACTTTCTCCAGAGTACAGGAAATCAAAAGGGAAAACATTCCACTCCCACTTGTAACTTAGATAGAACATCCAAGTTACTGTACCTGGATAGCATTGCTCAAGCTTTGAGCCTAAAGGCACATACTGCTCAATTCTGTTAAGATTATAGTGGATTCAAAGAATTCTCCAACACATTTTAAAATGGAAGTTGGTTAACTAAATTGAATTTCTTAGAGAGTGAGGACTTTTTTCAAGGTAGCTCCTAGGTGTATGACTGTTGCTTGACATCTAAAACTTTCTGACAAAATATTTGATAACTGGTGGTATTTCTGGGAAGAGAATAGATACTAACCTCTTCCAATGCAAATATTTAATTTATCCTGGAAAGTTTTAACACTACAAGACAGAGTAAATTAAGGTCTCATCTAGAATATGATGGCTATAGAAGAGCTGTCTTTCCATAACAACACTTTTCTCTCTGAAATCTAGGCTGATAGTAAGATAGACTCTCCAAGGTGAGAATATCTTTATTATGCCATGTAGCAGCCTCTCACCATTTTCCCTATTTGTGGGATGACACTGTCCTAGAACAGAGGGAAGGGTAGACAAGAGAAGGAAAAAAATGGCCTGAAAAATTCAGGAAAAAATCAGAGACCTTATCTCTAGCTGCAATAGCATTGTAAGGAAACCTGGATAGAAAAAAAAAGGTGCAGCAAAGGAGAATCAACATCATTACACAGCTTAACCAACTCTATAAATGTTAAAGGAACAGCAAAAAAAAAAAATCTTACATAGTATATGCATAAACAGTAGAACACTTCTCCCACTCTGCTCCCATGCTTTTATGAAGAGAATAAGCATAATTTGAAATCATTGCACTACAACCAAAAAGGGTATATTCTCCCAAACAACTATTTATATAGTCTTATGTATATTCAGAAGCTGAGAAAATCGAAGGAAACACTCATTAAACAATAAAACTTCCTTTTTATGACTTTTATCATCAACATTAACAGCTTTACTGAACTATTTATTCAGGAAAAATAGGGAGCAATAAAGAGCCACAATTCATCCCACTTAAAGGAAAAAAAATAGAATACATTGTTCATTTAAGAAATAATGACAAAGCAATAGGGAGGTAATTTTCTCCACCCACTGAAAATGTTAGATCAGGAAGAATAAATCTTGCCAAATACCTAATCCTGATTCTAATCAGAAACACAATTTAACCGTTTGCATGCATTTGCAGATCTATCCAAACCCTCAAGTACAGCAACGGCCAGACTGCAAGCCATTTCCTTACAGCTCCAGCAGGCAGCAGTCTGCCATACATTGCCAATAGCAAGTTTATTAGGGCTGTACTGGTACCGAGGGAGTTTATGATTATGAATATTTTACTGTAACCATAACGAAGGCTGCATTTTACAGAAGTGCTACAAGCTGAGCTGCTTTATAAGAATTGGAACTCCCAGCTGCCATCTCCTCACAGGAGTAATACATACTTCAGCTTGCTCACTGAAGTGCTACATTACAAGGACAGAGAGATGCATGCCATTGAGCAACAATATTATCACAGACAGGAGATAATCAGTTTAGAGCAGATTTTACAAGGAGCTTCTTGCTGCAAATGAGTGGGTGGGTTTTGGTAAACCAATACACACCCAAACCATACATTAAATGTCATTCTTCTGCCTCTAAGAGGAGTATTGGTCTTACCACAAGTGGGCACAGGGGTATCAGCACAGAGCAGTTACGCTGTTGAATTGTATTATTTTTATGACGTGGCTCCCCAACATCACAAGCAATGGCAATTGATGCCCGGTACTGAAACAGATGGTTGCTTCAAACACCTTGCCAACTGTTTGTATGCACTGAGTATCGCCAGTACTTCTGACAGTTTGCCTCCTTTTTCAATTTTAGCAGTGCTGCTTTACTTACGCAGCACTTGGGAAGAAGCCTGGCTTTGCTTTAGACAGAGCATTAATTTTTCCTTGTTAAGGGATAACTTCTCACAGCACACACGTGGGGTGTCAACCTCCCCCTCACACACCTGTGGTGAAGATAGATGTTAGCTGTGCATTCTGGTTCTCTCCAACCTCTATCTGAGTATATACACACAGTAGTCATAAAATGTGATGACAGGGCCATTTAAAATACAAATACGGTTCAGTCATAAATAATGCCTTCCTTGTAAGAATGGGGAGATGGATGGAAAGATCAGTATTCAGGGTTTGCAGAACTGTTTCCAGTGAAATGGGCAGGAGATGGAACAAGTTAAAAATGAAATACTTAAGATATAAAACAATCACTTTACTTCAAGGTTTATTTGTTAACATTCCACAGCTGTGGGTACAGGAACAGAGCTGCAGCTGAGAATCTAAGGTAGCTAGCTTTGTTTTTACTAACACAAGGCAACAACAGATATTGATTTGGCTGACTGTACAAGCAACCATTTCCCATCTCCAGCACAACTAATTATCTTACACAGCTACATGATGGCAAGACATACTCTTTAATGACCAGAATATGAGGAAGGACAGGAATCTAAATGCCTGCTATTCAGTCCAGAAGATATAAATTGTAGGCACTCAGGCCTCACAATTCTTTAAGTAGATGGAAGATCCAAGGTTTTGTAAGGACCTGATTTTTCATTCTGCCCTCTAAACAATGGTAAACAGACTAAAGCTCTTTCTCCTAATGCAACAAAGAATATTTTTATAGGAAACCCTTGGGCACTCTAACAAAAGTAGGAGTCAGCAACACCAAAACACAGTCAGACTTCTCTTTTGGCCAGGGCAGAATACAGTCTGTAACAAACAATACAGGTGAAGGATTATCATAGAATAAAATCACAGAATCGCTGAGGCTGGAAAGATCACTGAGTGCAACCATGTTCATAAAAACCACATCTAGACATGTTGGAAATGTCTCAGGAACGGTGACTCAACCACTTCCCTGGACAGCCTGTTCTGATGCTTGACAAGGCTTTCCATGAGGAATTTTTTCCTAGTATTGAACTAAATCTCCCGTGATGAAACTTGAGGCCATTTTCTCTTATCCTATTGCTTGTTACCTGGGAGAAGAGACCAACCCCCACCTCACTACAGCCTCCTTTCAGGTATTTATAGAAAGAAATAAGGTCTCCCTGATCCTCCTTTCCTCCAGGACAAACACCTCCAGCTCCCTCAGCTGCTCCTCATCAGACTTGTGCTCCAGACCCTTCCCCAGCTCCGTTGCCCTTCTCTGGACACACTCCAGCCCCTCAATGTCTTTCTTGCAGTGAGGGGCCCAGAACTGAACGCAGGGCTCAAGGTGCTGTCCCACCACTGCAGAGTATGTAAATTTCTAGTTATGTCATTTTCTACCAGTTATGATGTTGCATAACACTTTTTTTTTTTTTTTTCCCCTAAAATAAAAATTTTTAAATTCTGCCTCTTGGTCCTGAGTTTAAAAAATGAAATCTGAGTTGCTTAAAAGCTAAGTGCTTCCTTGGAACACCTAAGTCAATGGCAAGAATATAGTGCAATGATTCTGAGAACAGTCACTTATCCTGACAAAGAAATGTTGCACAGAAGGGAACACGAGGAAAAAAAAGAAGCAGAAGATGAAGAAAGAGATGGGATAAAAATGGAAAAAAAAAAAAAGTGAAAATGAAGTGCTGCATATTAAGGATGACAGAGGTTCCATACTCTTCTCTTCCAATTTAGATTTTTCTACTCCCTTAATATTTCTTGTGCCAAATCATTTCTCTTTAGAAATTATGCTTTCATAAACCCAGATGTGACATTACAAGTTTGCCCCAGGTCTAATTTCCCCTTAAAACATAAGATACTGCATGCAGACATCTCCTCTGTCACCTTTCCTAATGCACAGCAGAGCTGTCTCCCAGCAGAGGGCATGAAGAATTTCATACACAATGTCACAAGACTTCACAGCAGTAAAAAAATAAAATGCAAGCATTTTTTTTCCTCTGGACCTCCTTTAAGTGCAAGGCCCCAAATATTTTGTGCCTGCACTCTGCCATGCAATTATCTCTGCTATTATTCTGCTCTTCTATTATTTGATGGGGTAGATGGCACTCAACTTGCTACCTGTGGTGCAACAGGTCAAGAGAAGAGAGGATGAGGAGGTGTGCTACAAAATTGCTTGAAATAGACCTTTAACTGTGGAAGGACGGGAAATGGCAATAAAATAAGTGCTGTGCTAGACACTGAGACTCAGCACATCCCTATACACGGGAATGTATTCCAGCACTTTACAGCATAATGGCATAACAGACTATGTTTTAAATCTAGGCAGTTCTTTTTCCTCTTTTATTTGTTAAGTCTTGCAATGGAGAAAAACCTAATTACAGCACTTAATTTTGATTTTAAGAATTGATTTTCAAGTCTAGTTTCTGCTGGTGCATAGGAAACTCCGGTGAGTCACAGCAGTAATACAACAACCATTAGCAGCCTTAAAAAAAGAAACAAAAATTTGAAAAATGCCAGTTTATTCCCTATTTGTCCCTGGTTCAGCCCAAATTGCTATCTGCCTCACCTTTCTAATAGATTTTTTAAATTTCTTCCTGCTGTGTTAAGAAATCACAATCAAAATGGTGTATAAAATCCTCTGATGTGCCATTACACTGCTCAGACTTGTATCAAATCAAAGCACTGTGTATGTAGCACAGTTATACATTTGCATGGCAAGTACTCCCACGGGAAATAATATAAACTACAAAATTTATCCTTGGGGAGAGAAAAAAAGGAGGAACCACAGACTGCAAGCAGTGCTTATGTGTGTCACCAGTGCATCTTGCAAGGCACTTGCCAAATATAATCCTGAGCAAAACTGAATTCAGTGTGGAAACACTTATATTACAGCTCTGTGTGCGTGCCTCCCATCCCGCAGTATTTAAGTACATTTATTTTCTCGTTACTTACACATAACCCCGTGTGATGGTGGACTCGTCTCTGTTTCAGGTGGGGATGAATAAAGGCACAAAGTGACTTGGTAACTGGCGTACACAAAATTCGAGAATCTGCACACTCAGTGGAGCCCAAAAGCTCTGACCCAGGGCGTGGCCACATGGCTTGCCATGGCCAAAATCAGGCAAACGTGGCACCCACTCTCACTCAGTCCTATGCCAGTCACAGCTCTCCTGTCCTGATCCAGTGAGAAGCAGGAGGACTGGAAATGTCCACACACCCACCCACAAGTGGCACTGACATACATAATTTCCATATGATCTCTTTATTAGGAACAGCAAGCCAGGCAGCCTATAAAGCGTTGTTCATCTCACTGCTAGTCACCAAAGAACCCAAAAAAACAGTTGCAGAAACAAGTATGGGAATATATATAATTGCATCTTAAACATTATTTTATTCCTGGCTGATGACAAGGTGTCCTTCCTTTAAAAGGCATCCTTAAATCTCACTTTTGCTTTATTAGCCCCAAGAGCAAAATTAAAAAGTCAGTTTAAGCAGAAACACTGCAAGTTATAGGCACTAAACCAGCAAATCACACTGACTGCTTTGACCCAGCATTATTTAAAGGTTCAAGGTAAATGTACCTAGCCCTTGCCGTTGTCCAAGCTCTCCAGAAAATCCTCATGCACAAGAAGCTAGGTTGCACTGAATTCTGAAGCATTAAGGAATCACAAGTGATGAGATCTAACAGGATAGTTATAATCTCATGCCAGCATCTCCCTGCAGGCAGACACACGTGTACCTGTGTGGGTTGAGCCCACTCAGCAGCACGTTCCTGAGCAGCAGCGGAGTCCATGCAGCCCATGCACACCATTCTCTGTCATCTCGCAGGCTGGGTTACCTTCAGTCCCCCTCTCAGCCTCTGCCAAGGCTGCAGGTCCCCACTCCCAGCTGGGACCATCTCCAGCCATATTCTCCTGTTGACCGGATTGCCGCAGCTGAGCAGCCCCTCCCCTCCACGGCCTCCTGACTGGCTTTTTAATGCTTCTTGGAAGAACCCATATGTGGACAACAAATGCAACAGACAGTGGCCTCTTCCAGTTTTCATTTCAGTTCTTGCTCTTAATCCCTGTCCTCAGCTTTTCTAGGCTGCGATCCTCACAGATCCTGGGAAAAGGTCCGACAGTTCAAGAGTTCAGTGTCACTTGGGAAGTTAAATCACTTCAGAGCCAAGTTTTTAAGACCAATGCTGAACACTTTAGATACTGGACACAGGTTTAACAAAGCAGTGTTTTCCTGCTAAAATGCAAAAGAGAACAATATGAAGAAAAAGTATGTAGTTAATTCTTACAAATATAAGATGTTCTCCTACTAAGTATGAGGGATAGATAACAAGTCTTTATCCAGGACTGCCCGAAATTCTTGCTTCCTAGAGCCAGACAAAAGGAAGAGATCTTGCTTTTAGAACGGACTCACCACATCTTTTTTGCTCAAGCAAAGAAAAGAGAGG
Source organism: Donacobius atricapilla (assembly GCA_013397315.1). Classification (NCBI taxonomy): domain Eukaryota; kingdom Metazoa; phylum Chordata; class Aves; order Passeriformes; family Mimidae; genus Donacobius; species Donacobius atricapilla. The sequence continues at coordinate 76,102 of WBMY01007047.1, forward strand.
AGAGTCTAAACCACAGCAGACCAAGAACCAGGTTTTCTCCGTTAGTTCTGCAAAAACTTTTCTGCATGAGATTATTTACTCTTTGCAAGCCAGCTGCTCACTCTTAAAATGAAAAGAATAATGCTCTACCACTCTGGGACAGTCTAAAAATAGAAGTATTAACAAATGTGAATTATTGTGAGAGACGACATTGTAGAAAGAAGAATATCTACCCTCTCACTGGCTGATACAGAATCATACAGAATTCTGCTGAAAGGTCTGTAAGAGTCCACATCAAACTTGATTAAAAAAATGCTTCACTGCAACGTGACAAACGAAAAGGTCCATTTCAGCAATGTCATAAAGGATGGTGCTATATCCATTTTGATCAAAACACAAAGGAACTATAAGGAAATACAAAGTTAAGGACAAGGAGTTATTCTTCATAAACCCACCAGATCTTCAGAAGCAGAAAAATATATATATAGTAAACACAAAAACTTTAAATAAAGAATTACCACCAGTCTAACCTATTTCAGTTAATTAATTAATTCTATGTGGAAAAAAGGATAAGAGAAAATCAGTCACATGAGCTTCTCTTAATCAATTCCATTTGAGTTCAAGTCCCAGTTGACAGGACAAAGATGGTGGTGAAAGGAAATTTTTCATTGCAGAGGATTTTGGCACTTGAAAAACCAGGCGAAGAATTGAGGCTGCATAGAGCTAGTGAGATATACTTCAACAAGAGATGGATTAGAGCACATTAAAATAAAAATAAAAAGTTGATAGTTTTTTAGGACAAGAATAAAAAATAGCATCTTTCCAAACACTTCGAAGTTTTTAAATTGAATCTGAGTGTTTCAAGAAAACAGAAACTTTTGGAGATCTCTAACCAGCAGAAAATTGAGAAAGTGTTCCTTGAAATTGTCAAAATATTTATCTTTCATTTTCATCAAAAAAAACAGAACATTTCAGCCTTTTCCGGGGCTGTCAATACTGCTGTCTAAATTACATTTACATTTAACTTTCCTTTGGGATCCCAGTCAACAGATACTTTTAAAATTTTTGTTCAGAAAATTAGGGATATAACTCACTGAAAATACTTTTATTTGGTTCATACATCTAACAGCCTCAAAGATCTGCCAAAGCAAAGATCAAAGATTCTTCTTCACCTTTCTGCAAATTGAATTTTGCCAAGCCAGGTACATTGGTTGTCTTCTCACTTGTCAGAAGACACCATGAAGATGTTAGAATGAACTCATGTGAACTTACAGAAAAGATTATAAGGAGACAAAGTACCACAAAAGCAAGGAAATCCCTGCTTCTCATTGTTCAAGCATCCTAGAAAGCACCACAATTCATGCTTAGACCCCTCAGAAGTAAAACCAAAGCTGAATGAAGGTCTCTTTCTCCATCACTCTCCAAAGCTGAATGCAGAAAAAAAAATAATATACACAGACTTGCACAACACATCTCTGGCCAGCACACGGTGGTGCACTAGAACAAGTATCTCCAAGGCTTCAGTTATTTTTCTGTGGCTGCAGGGGAACCAGTTCTACATTAAACTGAACCAAAACCTCTAAAACGCTTTTTTTCTTCCAGACAAGAGACTTAAATAATGAGCAATGTGCCAAAATCCCATTCCCAGCCTTTGGAGAGGAGTTTCTCATAAGAGAAACAATCTGTTCCTTCCACTTTCTTCCTCTTTGCCTTTCAAAGTCTTGAAAGGTTCAGTGAAGGTAAAAGTCATAAAAGGGCACAGACTTCTGAGCAGTGCCTTATCCTAGTGGGCTCAGGCTCCCAGATGCTGCTGGTTGTCCCAACCTACCAGTCTTGTCCTTAGAGACAGCAATCAATCTGCATGATTGTGAACACCAGCTCTGATCCAGAGCACATCCTTATCACACCAAGCCCCATGTGCAATGCATGCTGAGGGGAGTGCTCCCAGTTGCCCGCCTGCCTGGCACTAACCTGCCTAACTCTCCCACACTCATTTTACTCTGTTAAGCACATATGACTGCCAAAGCTATTACTTCGTTAAAGTGCCCTCTGACATGTCTACTTCCTACTTTCAAGCCTACCCTTTCAAGCACAAAATAGGCATTTATGCTTCTGTAGTTCCTAAAAAATAATGGATTAAGTACTAAGCACTAACTGAGAAGGTTCTCTGCCCACAGTAATGCTGTAGGAAGACAACAAAAAGATGGTAGATTGCAAATGCATTACACAAATGTCTGGGTAATTTAATGTGATTTAAAGATGAGATAAGCAGGCAGCACAATCCTTCACAATCTTTCAGTCTCAGATGGTCTCAGTCTGAAGAGGGCTAAAGGAATACACCTTTTGATTATCTCATCTATTATGAACAGTAAGTCCCCATTAAAACTCATGACAGAGCACGACAACACAAATGTGCTACGTGAATGCATTACCTCCATGCACTTCAGGACAACATCTCCACAGCAATACACAGCTATTCCTACCCATGGGATTTCCATCGGGCCACACATGTGGAAGAGCATGCTCATCCTATGACTGCATGCTCAATGCACATCCCAAGCAATACATCATGGATAATTGTTAATGGATCTGTTACATGTTAAATCTCACACTTCTTTGCCCATGCAAAGAGATAGAGAATACCAGACAGTCCCTTTGAAGTCACCATTTCAGCTTTTCTAGGACAGGGCACACAGCCTAAGATTCAGCCTCCGCAGCTGTACATTTAGGAATGTGCAATGTGCTTTACTCAGAAAGAGATGCATTTTTAGTTACACAAGCACCGTACATGGCACAGTGGCAAGGCAAGCTACATTACAAATGCAAATTCAGAGACTGGAAAAGAAATCAATTTCAAGCAATGCTTGAAATATATGTAAACAAAGTCAGTCCAGTGAAACTGGCCCAAAATTACAAGGAAGTATTTACCTTTTGGAAGCTCAAGATAAAAATACTGTTTAATACTACTTATAGAGTTCTAGCCTTCAGAAAGCAAGGTAGTTTCCACCAATGATTTTCTATGCATAGTGTGAGGGAGGCAGTTAAAGCTGATATAATATAATCTGAGCTATATTTAAACATCTGGTCCATCTGCTTTATATGCATTGATAGGCTCTAGTCTAGAGCAATCGATAGAGTGTTAAAATGTTATTGAATATAATTTTTAATAGCTGTTTTACTTATGTGTTCTTCCTGGGCAGGCTTTAAAATCAGGATTTTAAGTAAAATATTACTCTAAAACACAGTCATATTATAAAAAAATATTTTAAATTAAGTATATTCCTAATGTAGATTTAGCTTCTCTAAAATTTGTAGTTGATGGATACTATGTCCCATAATTTTACCAGTAATAATTTATTTAATTACCAGAGAAATATATAGATATGTACACAGGATAGATAAATTTATACTTAAGATAGTCTGAAGAATGTTTATCTTCAAACAGACAAACCCCTATAATGCCTGAGCTTAATTCTCTTCTCCCACTGATTTAAGTGGGAGTTTTGCCAAATGAACAACATTTTTTCATTTGGCTATGGTAGAGTTCATTTGCTGAAGAGTATTTCAGAGTTTTTGAAACTATACAGAAATTTTAAAAGGATAAAATATTAACTTCAGACAGGGGGCCTGACCAGGTTTCCATGCTCCAGATAGAACTGAATACAAAACCTAAAGGTTTAGCCATTTAAAATATATCTAGCTATTGTCATCATCAGCTAATAACCTAGAAATAATTCCACAGTTGGAAAGGTCAAACTATAGAGAGCAAAAGTCGTGCACATTTGATTCATCCAACCTCGTTCCTTGAAAAAGTGTGAAGACTAAGATATTTCAGAAAATTATTAGAAAGTAATATCTTTCAGCTAATTAGGCTTCTTAATACATGTGAAAGCACTTTAGAAGTGTCAGTGGAAGTAAACAACCATAAAAGCCTTCATTTATGAATAAATACTGATTCTGGAACTTAACTCTGATGTAATTTATCCTACACATAGGGGAGAAGCTATGTAAGAACCAGCAGTTTGTCCTTTGATGAGCTGTGAACATAGACCATGTTATTAAATCATCTGAATGACCCCGTTTTTCCTATGACCACTCACATGTTTTTTTATGAATAAATAATTTTCCGTTTTTGTGTTGGGATATACATTATTTTTAAAAAAACAAATTTTAATCCTCACATGTGACAGGACATTTCTGGAGAGACAACAGAGTTTCTAGATCACATTTTTAATGTGAACTGAAGCTCTATACCTATACTATATAAAAAGCAAAAATGCAGTTTTGTGCACAACTCTAATTAGATTGGAACTGAGCAGAGCTGCTCAGCTGGCTTACCTAACAGCTGGTGTAAATCTCTTAGGGAGGAGCATATTTTTACAAAACATTTTATGAGGCCACATACTGAGAGCTATAGGAGTTTATTACTAAGGCAGAGAGGTTGATGAATAAGTATCAATTTTGCTTTGGGAATCAGAAATGTAAGTGGTTTGCCCATCCAAGAAGTCTAGGCAATTCATGGATTTCTGATTATTTAGGTGTGTGATTTAGTGATTAAAATTTTTTATAAAATAAATAGCCTCAGGTATATCTAGGCCAGAATTTCTATCAACTTCTCAAATACTTGTATTTGGCAGCATTCAGAAATGAATATACCCATTCTCAGACAAAAAGATTTGAAGAAAATGAGGGTAAAATAGCTAGGCCAACATGTAACAGCAATCTGTCTCCAAGACACATTTACAGACAGTCTGGCAAGATAACTAGGGCAATAGGAGTGGAAAGAGAGAGGCCAAAGCCCGGGGTGCGTCAGATGTGCAGTTGTGAGTCACTTTATTTTCTAAGTTACTGCACAAGATGGATGTCATGACCTCTCACAGAGCATTGCCGAAGAAAGTATTAGCAGTACAAGTTGTCAGTCTGTACAATAACTTCAATCATTTTAGAAAAACTCAAAAATATTTGAATTTTCCAAGAGGCACACCTTTCTGGAAGCTGTTGGTTCCATATTCTAGACACAACAGTAATGCTTTGTAGTCTTCGAGAATGATGCATAAGCTGTATTTCCCAATTTTAATATATTTTTAAGGAAATCTATATCTAGCATTCCCTCAAAAAAGTTTTAATACTGAAAACCAAAGCATTTTCTGTGTGCCCACAACGTGAAAAAATAATTGGAATGACAGAATATCTTGGTTTGGAAGGGACCATAAAGATCATCCCATTCCAACCCCCTGCAATGGGTAGGGACACCTTCCACTAGATCAGGGTCCTCGTTCAGCCTGGCCTTGAGCAGTCTCAAGCTCAAGCTACAGTGACTTTGTTTTCTTCTCCACTGCTTCAATTAATATTATAGATTTTTACTATTCTCTATTATTTTTAATGCTGAACATTAAACTGCTGATCAGCTTGAGCTGACAGCTCCTGGAACTGCTATAATAGGAACAACTGTCCCCAGTTACCCACATTCAATTGCTGTGTTTTTCCTCTTCCTTAGTCCTTTGTCTTTAGGGTCATGGGTAGCATACAATATGGAACAACCCACAGAGATAGGTTGAGGTGTATTAATTCTCTGTCAAATTCCATGAAAAAAAAACTCAAAGCAATTTACTACAGATGTACAGAGACAAGGCTCTCTTGTTTTTGATTACCTATCTAAATTTGTCACTGTCCTTCTTTACTTTCTCCTATGTATTTGTTCATTTTTCATGTATAATGTCTTTCTGCTTGATAAAAACTGGACACAGTGTCATTCCCTTCAAACTGTTCCCATAAATCACAGAAGCACTGGATGGTTTGGCTTGGAAGGGACCTCTAGTTCCAATGCACCTGCTAAACAGGCTCACCTAGAGCAGGCTAAACAGGATGATTTTGAGTATCTCTAGGGAAGGAAATTCCACATCTTTTCTGTGCAGCCCCTTCCAGTGCTGCACAGAAAAGATGTGCACTTTGTCACCATCAAAGTAAAGAAGTTTTTGTTTGTATTCAGATAAAACTTCCTGCATTTCAGTTTGTGTCTGTTGCTGGGCACCACTGAAAATCGCCTGGCCCCATCCTCTTGACACGTGCCCTTGAGATATTTACCTGCACTGATGAGATCAATTCTTAAGTCATCCCTTCTCCAGGCTAAACAAGCCCAGCTTTTCCTAACAAGAGAGATACTCCAGTCCCCTCAATTATATCCATAACCCTCTGTTGCATCCTGTCCAGCAGTTCCTTGTCTTGTCCTGAGGAGCGGCAAACTGGACACAGCGCTCCAGGTGTGGCCTCACCAGGGCTGAGAAGAGAGGCAGAATCACCACATGCGACCTGCTGTCATTGCTTCTCCCAATGTACCCCAGGATACCATTGTCCTTCCTGTCCCCTAGGGCACACTGCTGGCTCCTGGACAGATTGTTGTCCCCCAGGTCCTTCCCTGCAGAGCTGCTTTCCACCTGTACTGTGGCATGACATTATTCCTCCCCAAGAGCAGCTCTGCATTTGCCTTTCTTGAACTTCATTAGATTCCTTTCCTCCCAAAACCTCATTACCTCATCTTTGACTCACTCAAGCAAAGACCCCTGACAAGAGCTGAAGGAGGTTATCTGGCCTTTTTTTTTTTCTGAATACTTTTGCCTGTATTTCCACTCTGTAAGACTTAAGCAATAATATTTTGTGAAGTAAAAATTATGGAACTTTTTGAAGTGCAACAAAACATCTACAAACTAAGATGTTAAAGGAAAAAAAGGTCAATACCATATCCATAATTCATTAAAGATCTGTCACTCTTCAAGCACTTTTTAAGTATCTCATTCTACCTCAGAGGCTGTCAGTTCATGAGAGAATGTTTTATGTCTATGATGCAGGAATCACAGAGAGTCTATCTTCAAAATTTCTTCACCATGACACAAAGAATTAATCCAAAAAGAATAGATGAAGGGACATCCCTTTGCTGTGATAGTACATTTTATTTATGACTGGATAGAGTATTTTCCTTCTCTCCCCTTAAAACAAAATGCTAGGAATATAGCAGAAGATGTGGGAAGAAATCCTAAACCAGACAGAAATAAATTAAAAATTTAAACAAATTTACAGACTTGCTAAAGAAATAATGATTTCTTAAAATGTTCTGATTATAGAGTTTCTTCCAGTAATATGCCTGGTCAGCTGCTGAATCCCACAGACACATAGATCCAGCACACTAGGAAAAAAACCCTAGTTTTACCAGCAGTTTGGCACCACTTCCCAACTAAGCAATGCCAGTTTAGCGTGTTATACATGCTACAGGCCTTGCTACAGGCACAATTCTGGATCAGTCCCTTCTGTAGAAAATCATAATTATTTGGGAAGGTCAGTACCTCCCACAGTGCTGTTCATGAACGATGGCAGAGCTTATACTCATGGATGGTACTGGGAAAATTGCCACGTCGAGAGAGCTGCTACTTGTTTTCTAGTGTGTGTTTTGTTTTCAAAAGTAGAAGCCAGAATAGCTCCTATTTGGCTCAAATTAGTCTGTGCCTGGGTATCTCTACAGCTATTCAAAACATCTCAGCCTTACATAGTACAGATGGAGATCTTAAACTATAGCTGCAAAATAATTTTCAGAAATGTTTGCAAAGCCATTAGCTGTGATAAATTGCATGGTTTACTCCTAGACAAGATTCTTTCAGGTGCTGTTTCTCCCTGGATAATCAAATGGTGTTTTGTTTCAAAGCAGTTCAACTCCTTCCAGATGCTGCACCCTGCAGAATGGCCTTCCTAATTGCCAGACTGGGACCTGATGAGGACTGTGTCATCCCTAAAAATCCATCAGCATCTATAAGCTTCACTTCAAACCCTGTCTCCTGCAGTGCGAAGTTCCTGGGATTTCTGAAAGTGTTTTGTCACTGCTCACGTGATCTTGGACTAACCATTACAAAAACAGCAACACATTGTGCTTAACTTTTTTTCTACAGTCATTGGACCTGTGATATCAACCTTGGACTAAGATACCTGACTTTTAGTCCAAAAAACAGGTAAATCACACCTTGAAATAGCATTTGTAAGCGTCCTATAATACTGAGCAGAAAATGCTCTTTTGTTTTTTCATGAGTTGACAGTCAGGAACACGTAATTATATTCCTTCTGTACAATTAATGATGACAGTTAAAAGTAACACTCAGAACATTTGATTTAATATTAGTGACATTTAAAGAAATCTTAGTATATTTGGCTTGGATCTTACTTCCAAAAGTTCTTTTTTCTGAAAGAATGAGTTGAAAATATCTGGGTTTCTGTTCCACAGACACAGATGATCAGTTGACTTAAGAGAGGCATAAGATCATCTTAGTGTACTTTATATATATGCAAATATGTTTTTAAAAATCGAAGTATACATTCATTCTCTGTGGCCGTTCACTCCTTGGAATTCTGCTGGACTTTTCAATAACTATTGAAGAAAAAAATCCTTTTCTTAAATAGGACTGTCAGCATAAAGCTCCTTTATCGCTAAAGCAAGTCTTGCCCCATTCTTTTTTTTTCAGATAGTATATTTGATTTCTGCACCAGAATCTCTGGCTGCAAGTGTAATCACATATTTGAAGATGATAATTTACAATACCTAGGCTAGCCTCATACAAAGTTTGTCCTTTGTCACAATATTTAGGAACTGAAGTTGTACAAAAACCTGGTGGTTTACACATTCACCATCCTTCCTGTCCATACAGTCCGAGGAGATTTAAAAGAGTGGCACCTTATTACGTGTTTTCCACCAGGGAGAGATAACCCTTGTAAAGATTAATGTGCTGCCAGACTACTCTACCATCACCAAATGTATCCTTTTAAAATTTCATAAGGCAATTTTTTTCCCCTGCTAAGCTGAATAATGCCCACAGAACTTTCTCTTGCAAGCTGCAAGAAAGGCATTGTAAAACATGCCAATACCAAACATATTTCCAATATTAGCATTCATTTCCCACATGCACTCTGAATAAGTACAGTTAGTGCAGAATCAAGACTTCAGACTAAATTTTTCTGCTATGTTAAGGCTTCATGATGTTATATATTACCTCAAAGGATATATTCAGGGTATCTTAGTACAGGTTATTAGCATTGATTGATGTTACTTTAATGCATTACATTTTTTAATAAAAGTACCTAAAAAAGCCAATTGAATAGTTAATTTGGATGGCACTGTGCTTTAGTAACTCACACCCTGGTCTTAGTACTTAGATTAAAAATTGATCTGAAATATGCAAAAGATGGGAATTTATTATGCATTAATGCATAATAAAAATTATGTATTAATTGCAGAAATCAGAGGAAAAAAATGTGTCAGTCTATTTGACAGGAAAAAAATGTGTCAATCTGATCCCAGTTCTGTGAAGGGAACTGAAAGCAAGCCTCCAAACCCAAACATCTTTTCTCTGATACAGTAATCTCAATGAAAGAGTTTCTGAGTCTTTATATCTAAGCAACCTGTAGTTAGACAGAATATAGAAAATGGAGAAAATTTACTGAACTAATCTTTAAGGTCAGCCTAGATAAAAACTAAAATTATTTCCTCATTTACCTCCCCGCTTTAAAGATCAAAATCACTCTTCTGGCTTGCTGATACAATTATTTGCTTGTCTGCCTGCCAGGCAGCATGGTACATATCCATCTTCGGTACATACTACATGCCAGCAAGTGCTCTGCTTGGGGTAGGCAGTTGGAAAGCAATCTGTTAAAGTCCACAGCATGACTCAAACACATTCTCCTCTCCTCCTAACACTTTCTCATTGAGAGCTGTCTTAAAGAGCAATCTCTCTCCATCAGCACATCTCCTTACTAGGGCCTGGCCAACGGATCTTATGGTGCAAGTTTTTAAATTATGGTTTCTTGGCTTATAGGGTTTTTTTGTGAGTTTGCAGAATAGCACACAAATGAAAAAGTACTTGATGCTACCTCAGCTAACCATGTATTTTGTTATAATTTGGATGAGCATCACCCAGCTACTTCTCTAGGAAAGCTGAAGAGCTAGGTATTTCATCAATCTGCTAAGATAACCCTCATTTAAGTCCTCATGCACAGCAGAGAATATTTAATATTGCAATGCATCACATGCCTCCTTTGCTGCTGTCAGTACACAAGGAATCTTTTGATAATTTTTTTTCTTTTTGAGATCTACATTTGTTGTCCAGAGAAGATGCAGATACCCCATCCCTGCAAGGTCAAGGCCAGCTCGGATGGGGCTCTGACCAACATGTGGAAGGTGTCCCTGCCCATGACAGGGGCTTGGAACTAAATCATACCTAAGGCCCCTTCCCTCTGTAGATATGTTCCAAAAATATCTGCCCTGCAAGCTACCCAAAGTTCTGAACCAGGCTCTCCAGCAACATGTGATCCCTATAGCTAGGACAGACAAGCTCACACCAACATCTGGTTAACACAACTCCTTCAGCACTCACCCATCATGTCTGAAATCCTGCTGTCCTATTAAAGCATCTCTGACGTGTTGCAAGCAGTTTAGTTTGGAACAAAAAGATCACTTATGCACAATATCGATTATTAGTGATGGGACAGAATTGCTAAGGCATGAAAGGAACTTAGGAAACTGGGTTGATCGGCTGGCTCAGCTTGAAATTGTGCAACTCTGAGCTGTTCTCTTCCCCACTCTGTGCCTTTGTTTCACCAAATCAGAAGACACTGCTAATGCTGATCCCTACTGAGTCTTTGAAAGTGTGCAGATCCAAATGCTTTGTGGATCAACAGAAATAAAGAAAGGTAAGACTTTACAGTATTCATTACATCTAAAAGATAGAATGTGCAAATGCATAGTAATTTGTTTAAATTTCCAAGAATATGTACAAAATTATTTGGAAACCTCCTCCCCCTTTCCCCGTTAGCCTTTCTTATTTTAGGATAAATAAACCAAGAGAGACCCATTCATTCATCACAAAAGTTTCCCTCTGGACTACTCCCAGTTGATTCATTTTTAATTGCTAATTGAAATTAAGAAAGAGATGTAGACCATAGATGAAGCTAGCATGAGTTTTACACTTGTGATTCCAGAATGAAGACTTTAAAACAAAAGAATGTCATTTCAGAATGGTGCAGAACTGCAGAACAGCTCTGTAAATAACACAGCAACAGAACAGATTTCTCACCAACACCAGTAGAAAAGCTTAGCAAAGCCAGGTTTCATTGCAGCTAATGGGGACACTTCTGCACAAAATTCCTGTTCTGGGAGTGCAAAACCCATCATCAACATTGAATAACAAAAATAATGAGTTTCTCAAATTGCAAGGACATATTGATGATAAAACTGACACTGAAAAGCCAGGAAATACTTTCCAGAGAAAGAGGTAGAAGAACTTTTATTTTCACTAAACTTCATTACTACCTTATAATGATCAAAAAGTTCCTCTCATGCGGCCAAAACATATAAAAAGGTTTTAGTATGAAAAAAAATAATTAAGAGGATTATATAGCACATGTGAAAAAACTATCTTCTAGACACAACCTTCTTTTTTATCTTGCTATGCTTTAATTCCTGTACTTTACCCTATATTTTTTTTTCTCCCAGAGCTACAGTTTTATGTCCTAAACTAGATTCAGAATTTGGAGGCTTCTAGGATCATGCATTAGGCCTACTCTGTAATTTAACATAATTTTTTATAACTTCTGGAATTATTAAAAATGTTTCAAAGGATTATTTTGTAGAATAAAATATAACTGCAGAGATTTCTTGCTGACGTCGGGTGTAAAGGAGTTCAGATTTGTCTTTATATTCAGCTGTCAAGTATTGGTCGCTTATCTATACAATATATTAAATTTTACATCAACTTTCCTTTCCCTGATTACTATCATTTTTATCTATGAAATCCACCAGTATTCAGCACAATTGAGATAAAACTGCAGAATAGCTGCCGAGTATCTTCTCTGTAGATTTGCTAACATGTAGGCTATGTACCAAAACCCAGAATGTAACAGAAGAACTTAAAAAGAGAATGAAAGGGTTGGTTTCTTCTGTTACCATACTGAATGGTCAACAAGGTTTTCTCTCTGTGTCTGGAACACTGCAGGAACATGTTTCTCTTATGTTACATATTTCTGTTTATTTATGTTGCTTAAATAATTTTTCAAAAGAAGCACCTTCTCATCTTCATTGTTTCTTCTTTGTCCACAAAGAATATCAGCTCTATAGATTGAGGAAAAATAGGCTCCAACTCTTTAAGGAAGATGAAGGTAATAAAATATAAAATGTTGCCTAAAATGGGTTCTAAATACCTGTGGTTGTGGTGGAATATATTTAGTGGCTGAACAAGAGTCTGTCCTTGTTGAGACTCAGAACAAAGCAAAGGAAGGTAAGTAGAGAAGAAAACTTTTCATTAGGACAAATGAAGATAGAAAGCAGTAATGTATCAATTTCTAGCTCCTTTTGTGTAAGGGGGGAGAGCAAAAGTCAAGAGTTGTGCAACAGTTACCATCCACATGGTGGAAAATGGTTTGGTGTTTATGGTTTTTTGGCACCATATCAGAATATCTGGAGGACAAAGACTTTTTTGAGAAAGACTGACAGATAATAAGTCATAGAACCCTAGAATGATTTAGGTTGGAAGGACCTTAGACATCATCTGGTTGCAACCCATCTGCCATAGGCAGGGACACCTTCCAGCAGACCAAGTTGCTTCAAGTCCCATCCAGCCCGGCCTTGAACACTTCCAGGGATGGGATGTCCACAACTTCTCTGGGCAGCCTGTGCCAGTGCCCCATCACCGTCAGAGTAAAGAATTTCTGTTTTATAGCTAATCTAAACCTGCTTTCTTTCAGTTTAAAGTCACAGGCCTTTCTCCTATCACTCCATGCCTGTGTAAAAGATGGTTCTCTAGCTTTTTTGTAGGCTCCCTTCAGGTACTGAAAGGCCCCAAAAAGGTCACCATGGAGGCTTTTCTTCTCCAGGCTGAAAAACCCCAATTTTCTCATCCTTTCAAAATTAGACTTCCCTCAAGAGCATTGTAGGAAAAGTGCATCTACTCAAATAAATAGACATCAGGGTGCTAGAAAAACAGCTACAAGAGGTGAAAGACAGCACAGTTATAAGAAATCAGTAGCAGAACCATCAATATGGTCAAAAGAAGGTGATAGATAGATAGATAGGCCCCGTTTGCCCTAGAAATACAGAAAACATCTAAACTGAAGCGGGAAGAACGGAACAGAGAACCCTGGCCCTACTCTACAGCCACAGACTGGACTTGGGTAGTATCAGCATTAAACAAACCAAAGGCCTTTAGGAGCACGCTGCAGAATTAAATTCCTTCCCTACTTCTTAAATTATGTGTAGGACCTGCTAGCATAAATTCTGCTCAGTATCAAGTACAAGAAAAACAGCCTAGAGAATATGATACATCAGATTATTCTTTGAGTAAGATAAAGTTTAGCCTGTGCTTTGCTATGTAATAAAACCCCCAAAGCTTCATTATTTGTAGTTCAACAGCACCAATAAATAGGAAGGGGTAAATATTTCCCAAATAATATATTAGATTTATATTTAATTTCTACTAAATTACACCGAAGAAAAAGGAGAAAACCCTGAGAATCCTCAAGTGCATATTGAAAAATTGGACATTTCACCCTCAAAAGAATTTGAATTTCAACAAGAATTTTTAATTGAACCCCCTGGATTTTAGCTTATGATTTAATCTACCAAGTTGCTAAGGCAACCAACGATTATAGCTGCTGGGCAAAATTCACAGAATTGTTAATCGATCCTAATCTGGATACACTGCATCAGTAGTTCTTTCATAGGAGAAACAGACAATGCTAAGAGAAAAATTTGGGATTAATACTTAATTTACAACATATAATGACACCAGAATTGCAAATATGCTTTTCATAATAAACATACCTATTAGAAACACCATCTTTTAAAACCAACTGTTCCTACAGAGAGAAATCTTTTGCTGAGATTTGTATATCACTCACCAGTGTGTGTCTCAGAGACATCTAATCAATGAGCTTTTTAATGTGCTCAACTCTCCCTCTGCCCTCAAAGGGGGAGAATGGATTTACCCAAATTGAAAGTCACGGTCATTATTCTAATATGATTGTGTTGGAGGATAACTCTTGTATGGTGCTGCTTTCAAATCTGTGCATTATTTATCTGTCCCCCTGCATAAAGTGCAATGGCCTGCCAGGGTGTGGTGGAGAACTTACACAGCTCTGGTTTTTATTCTATTTTCACCATGAGCATTAACCAATCACTTAGGATCTCTATGATTGTTCCAAGCTCCTATTTCCTATTTTCCTATCCTCCAGCAGAGTGATGCAATTAGACTTAGCTAATACAGAAGAGTGTTGTGAGATCAACTAACTTTGAAATTTATTTCTAAAATATTCTTAATATCAAGCGTTGTGCTTAGCTAATATATAGCATATTAATTTTAATCACCAACAGTAGTTAGCCAGGAAATTTAAATTCTTTTTTATGGTCCCACTAAATGTCCATAAATTTATGCATTCAGATATAGCTAACTTAGCATTTATGAGAGTGCTTTCATTCTGGTTTAATCTCATTCACTTCTACAGTAAGCAACTAAACTCTTCTGAACAAACACTGTTAGAGTGCTATTCCTGGTGAATTTCTTGGAAAAGCTGTAGTTATAGTACACTAAGGTGATATTACGCACAACAAATCAATTTAGTTATTCAATATATTTATTGAATAACTAAATTGATTTGTTGTGCATAATATCATACTTGAACTGATACTTTTAATGTGGTGACTGTTCTTCACACTGTTTTGATCATGTAATCTAGAGCAATAAATTTAACCTAGAATACTCAATCTGCAAAAATAAAACAGGGACTAGCGCCTATGAGAAAGTTACCACAAAAAACCATCACAGATGAAAGAATCCAATGACCAGTGTAAGTTTCACATAAATGCCTGTGCAAGACCTTTGGGACTCTACTGGTTGAATAAGAAGGTTACAGGTATGCAATTGAAGAAGGATACTCCTTGACAGCTGGTACAGAGAGCAATGGTCTTTCATCACATCCTGGAATACATGTAATTTCTTGATGGCAAAGAAACCTATCACAACATTCAGAGATATGATAAGTCCTTAACCTTTTTGATATCTAATAATCAGTTACTATTGTTTGTGAAAATAAAGGTGTGATCCTCCCCTGTACCACCTGAAACCAGAAGCTCTAATTCTACAACGAGAACAACAATTCTAAAATGAGAACAACAAATTCTACAACAATTCACACAAGTGTGACTCACTGATGAGCCATGACCTCAAGGTTCTACTTCATGAAATACCACTTAAGATAACATCCCAAAAGAAAGGAAAACTGTGAGGCTGTGTTGCAGCTGGAAGTTTACAACTACCTTTTTGCATCATACTATTTAAGATGTTTATTCAAAAGTTACACTTTTTCCAGTTTAGGTCTGATATATCTGATATATCAGATAATAGAATCATAGCACCATTAAGACTGAAAAAAAGACCTCTAAATTTAGTGAGTTCAACAACTGAGATGAAGAGTTTTGATGGAAAGAATAAAGAAGGACAGAACTAAAACCAGTAGCATGAAATTGTTACAACAAAACTTTTTTATTCCTTCTGGTTTTCTCATTTGTTTGTCTCATCTCTTCTTTCATTTTCAGAACAATTTATTCATCCTCTTCCCAGTGTTTGTTATAAATACCTCATTTGTTCCAGGCTCTTTTCATTTTATCTACTGTGAATTTATTTTTTAAATAGATTACTCCCCACTCTGCATCTTGTGTTACCCATTGCCTTCCTTTCTACTTGCAGTAGTTACTTTGTAAAAATACATTTTTTTAAACATCTCTCTGAAGAAACTTGCCTGTTTTAGCTAAAACAGGCATATAGTGCATTGTCATGAGGGGAAAAATGGATTACTTTAAAAGGCTGCAGCTAAGAAACATATATAGCCCCAGTGTTCGGTTTATGGTTGGACTTGATCTTAAAAGTCTCATCCAACCCAAATGATTCTATGATTTCACTATCATTTTTTTTAAATAAGATTTTTAAACTTTGCTAACACATTATGTAATGCATATACACATAGATTCACACATATATAAATACAACTGTCAACTGGTTTTCAGCCTTCCTAAGGAAGTTAGAAAAGGCAGAAAGCTTTGAACAAATGAAGGGATTTCTGTCTGAAAGATGGAAATCAAATTGCATATTCATCTGAAAATTAGGAAACATTAGAAGGTATATACAATGTCATGTACATAACACTTGAGAATAATGCTTAAGAAGTCCCAGCTGAAACACTTTTAAGTGCTTCATCCTTTCTTCAAATCATATACAATAAATCTTAAAAAAGACCCTTAAATGTAATCCTCCACAGCTTTTCCATCAAGACAGCCCAGTTTTAAACCTTTTGTGCCTCATATGCATACAAAATGAAAGGCAGCTAAAGAAAACATTCTACTGTGCAATAAATACTTTTTCATCTAAAACACATTAGTACAATTCCCTTTGAAACTCTATTTTATACCAGGTGCCTAATTAAAAAGGAACACTGTTTATGCAATTTTGACAATATTCCAAGTAATGAACAATAACATGGCTTTTAGGCTGAAATCCCCATTGACTTAATCAGGACTTCTGCCAAAATATAAATATGCCCCATGACTGCCATGGATGTACACAGTTACAACAAAATATAATATTAAATGCTTTGGGGTTTGCTGCTTTCATCACTTGTTTTTTGACCATCTTTTTTTTTTTTTTCCCATATTTTAAAATGACTTGCTTACACTTGACAAGAGTTATAGTCCGCCTGTCTGATTCTCGATTTTCCCCTTACTGCCACTGACTCAAAAAGTCATGAATATCAGGAATGTATAACTATTATCATATATATGGGATTAATAAAAACCCCCCAAAACCAAAAAACAAACAAAAAAACCCTAAACCAAACGAGTTATTTAGAAAGGTAAAGTCTATAAAAGATGACTTAGGCAAATAGTTTATAAATAACATTTTTTATAAGGTACTTGTCAGAGAATCATCTCTGCACCCTCTCTAATTAACTATACAGTATGTTATAATGGCAAAAATAAAAGTTTTGTCATTTCCTTTGACTCTAAATATAGGAAGTCTTAATATCTACAGTACTGCATGTAGAACTATTCACAGAAGACAAGACCTGAGAAAGCCTTTTAGAGATGATCAAACCTTGTTTTTTTCATTTGCTGAGAGGGGTGAGCGGGGGTAGTGAGGGACAGACTGAAACCACTGTTGACTGCAGCACAACAGAGGTGCACAGAACTATGGATTGGTAATTCCAGGATATGGATTCCAGCTACAGTGGGGTAACACCATATGTGATATCCATTAGGGACTTTTACAGAGCTTCCCCACTGCCTGAATGTGCATCACCCTGACCTCAGAGCTGGCCGGCTGCACACCAGACACCTCAGCTACAAAACTTAAAGACAGAAAATTTGAAACACAAAAATTTAAAACTGTCTCTCTATATAGTCAACTGTACTCTCAAATAAGCAGCAAATTATATTGCTCCGTTGTTTATGTGGATATTGAAGACAAGAGACTTGTTCCACTCACCCTGGACTTGAAGAAAGACAGAAATGGCACTTCTTTCCCCCTTCCAAGCCATATTATCTTCAGCCCTTGGACTACGGTCCTGGAAGGGCACATGCTAACTTATCCCTAAAAATCCTCATAGGTGGGGAACTGAAAACATTTTCAAAATCAATTTTAAACACAGTGAGAAGAAAAGTGAGTCTCTTGTTTTTCTTGTGGGGGGGTCTCTTATGAACATTTATCAAATAACCCAACATATTCTGCCAAGAGCAGAATGGGAATGCAGTATATATGGTAAAACTTCATATTTTGCAAAAGTCAGGCATAGATGATTCATTGCATACCCTGAAAGAATTTCCTGTTCTAGAATTCACAGCCCTCCACACGGAAATTGTCTGTAGTTAAGGTGTGAACGTAACTTTTATTCTTTATCTTCATAAATCAAAACAAAGTTTCAAAACTAAAAGGACTGCAGTGTATGTTCTGAGAAAGCCTGTGCATATTTTGTCTCATATTCCCCATAAACTGTGCAAATAATGGATTATTCACTCAATAACAGAACAAAGACAGAAATCAGGTCAGCTAGACCTGAAATATTTCATTCAATCTGATACAAAAGTTTTTGTCCGGAACAGGGAACATTACTTCTTTTGCTACATTCACTTTTCATATTTTGTTCCATTTTGGAATGCCAGTTTAAAATGATGAGTCCAAAATTATTTTGCAGCTTTTAAATAAAATGTTTTGACTTTCGTGAAACAAACTTTACATTAAAAATGTCAATACAAAACATTGTCATTTCTGATCTTTTTTTCTTCTTCAGTCAGATGAAATTATTTGTTGACTTTCATCTGAAAGTTTTAAGGTAAGATTGAAAGAGCTTTTTGTGGCAAATCTGCTATTAAAAACATCACCATCTGTACTCATGCTAAACACTCCATGTTTAGATTCTTAGTTTTAGCTACCATTTCTGACGATAAATATGCAACTCTGATTTTAAATTTTTTGCACTGAAAAGTATAGTTTTGTTGCAGCCATGTCACTTAAAACCGAGAAAAAGAAATCAGTTCTCCCCCATATTTAAACATGATACAATTCCTTGAACTTTTCAGAAAGATCACTAAATGTTTACTAATTTCATCATTCTGCTTCTAGAACAGGCATCAAACTGTGCAGCAAAACCCACAAGAAGGTATCATCATCTTGTAGGATCAGCATTTTTTTTGTTTGGTTGCCTTTCTTGAGACCAAACCAGTTGGAAAAACCTTACCATTTTATTTGGTCTACAGCAGTAACTCAGGAGCAAATGAAGCTGTGCATTAATTTGTGCAGTCCCCAAGGTGACACCCAAAAATTTCTCCTTCATTTACTTGGGGTTTTAAGTTTAGATTGAACTTGAAAAAGGGTTTATCAACAGTGTTTTTAAAATGAAATTAGTAGAAAACCAGAGTAATTTCACTAAAATATGTTTTGTTTTTCTCAATACCCGATCTCATCAGTCAATGATGCAGAAAGGTAACAGAAATGTTCCAAATGCAATTCTTTCTTCAAATGCAATGATCTATTTGCTAGAAAAATGTAGAAGTTAAGAGTGTGATAAAAATAGAGCATGATAAAAATACATCATAAAGTTCACAAGTGAGGTTTCAAGTGATACACACCATATCACTTTATTTTGATTATGTGTCCAAGCAAGTATCTCTGGTATAAAAACATAACATAAAACACAGTGTAATCTTTTTACAGTGTAACTTATTCTCATAGTTTTGGTTTCCAAAATATCTTTGAGTACAGGAATGAAAAATAAAAAAATAAAAGTCTTTATTATTTTGTAATAACTCAGATTTTTACTTCACCACTAAGAAAGGGATTTCAAACACTACAGCTGGGGATTTTTTCTCTTTTGCAGGTTCCAGAAATTACCCTTGAGCTAGTGAATTTCTGGAGCATCCAATCTGTTCAGCCTTGAAAAGGTTATGTATGACAGATTATTATGTTCTACTAAAAACTGACCTGTTTTATCAGGGCCAGATCTATGGGACAGCAACAAGCATGGGGCTCTGTAGCTCAACTGAGAACCTTAGTAACTCATAATTTCTTATCCATCTGCACAGTGCCATATGATCCATATTTTCTGGCTTTTCTTCTATCTACAAGGTCCTGATTTTTTATGTTTACTCGTGAATATTTTCAGGTTCCAAACAAACAGACCCAAAAGCAGCAGAATAAATAAGACCTCCCTTCCTATGGCTCTGAGCTGTATTTTTAAATTCTGATGGCTAATAGGGTGTTAGTTCCAACAGAAGTTTCTGCTGCAGCAAAATTTCACATTTGCTCTTTCTCTCTTACTCTCCCATCTCTTAATTGTAACACTTAATCTTTATTAATTCACTGTTATTCATACCAGATGAGTTAATTTTGTATCTTTCCACTATTTGGTTACCTCTTTTTATGGAAGTCATAGGACTTTCCCTTCAGCTACTGATCCCTTTCAGATTTGACTGAAAATGACAAAAAGGGGAAGAAAATCAAAGGTGGCAAAAATTAGCATCATGGCCTAACACAGTATTTTGTTTATAAAACATTTTTCTCTTGTCATTGCAATCCATGTTTCCTTTTCTTTTTATTCATATCTAAAAGTTTTATGCAATAGAGTTTCTTATGGCATGAAAATGCTTTCAATATTTCACCTCTTGAATTTTGCCATTCATTTGCAAAAATCCTGCTTAGTGAATTCAGTCACTTAAAGATTTGGTTACAAAGCTGTAAGCCATTCTTAAAACATTCAATCAGTTAAGTATTTATGAGTAATTTATATTTCCCTCTCCCCTGTAGATATGTATGTTTTTCAAAATTGCATTTTATCATCTGCCTGTTCTTCCAGTTCTGTTTAATTTATCTGAAATGTCTTATAGCTTTATCTTTTTTCCACTGCCCAAAATAATGGTATCCCATCTGCAAACTCACTTGTGTCTGTCTAGCTAATAATCACATTTATACTTCTATAGCACTTTCTAGTAAAGATTTCAAAATGCACATAGACTTTTCCTGGTCCAGGCTGGGATGACCTCAGCCATAAGCCTTCTGCCATACTGTGAGTGACCCATTCATTTCTTTCAGTGGCTGGGATCACTGGCAGCCTAACCTTACCTGGTATTTTATTTTCAGAGGTATTTCCTTTTCTTAGCATGTTGGAGGGACAGGACTTTGTAAAAGTTATTTAGTAAGTACAAATAAATTACTTGAGCCTCTTTTCCACTTACTACTAATTTACTGACACTATCAGAGATTCTATTAAGCTAAAATAAATGCATTTTTCCTTTAGAGAAACTATTCCTGTTTGTTAAAATCTCATTATGTTTATCTCATTAAAAGTACCTGGCACAGATTTTTTCAAGTGTAATTCTCAAGATCATCCCTAGAGTTTTTAAAAAGACAGATAAATATTTCCTGCCATCCAGTTCTCTAAATGGAACAGCCGTGACACTGCACATTTTTATTCTTAACTACCCATCAGCCATCTAATTCTACTTAATTAATAATATTTGTAAGAGAGTAACATTTTTTTCCACTTTTTTTCTTTTGCAAATATACAATACCACCACCAACTCATAAAAACCTACAGTAAAATTATACCAACTGCAAATTTACCCATATCCCTGGAAAACAGACTGTACCAAGCAGATACAGTTCTTTGCTCCTAGGATCAGGTTTTGTCCATGAAGCACATATACAGTTCTGGGAGCTCTGAGGAAAGTGATTAGAACTCCTCCTGCAACCATCCCAAATCTGCAAGAGCGGTGGGCACAGATGTAACAAAAACAATGAGGACAAGTGGGTGGCAGATTCCTACTCTGTGGCCTTAACTCTTCAGAAAAATAAATGTCAATGGAGTAGGAATGCCCAGGATTTGCATGGTCTAGCACTGCACCTACACTCATTAGTCTTTGAGCAATGTTAGCAATGCAAAACATCCTTGTCCAATGCCCTGACTTTCTCCACCTTTGTTTGCAAAAAGAGTGTGAAGTGGGAGTTGTAGGGAGGATGCAGTACATAGAAAGGATAAGTTTGGGATGGGACTAAAAGCGTGAAAACGATGATTTCCTGTCTTCTCCATCTTTTTAAAGTTTCCTCAGGTGATCCTCCTTGCCCCAGACTGCTGCAGATGCAGCTGCCTTGGGTAGCCACTGTGCCTCTCAGCAAATGAATCTCCTTCCTCACAGTCACAGAGATGTCAAAGCAGTAATTCAGACCACGTGTCTTAGAGGCAAGGGGGAGCTGGGAAAGACACTGCCAGCTCAAGGAAACTCTGGGAGAAGAGAAAGCATTTCCAGAGTATAAGGACTTTTCTGCAAATCAGCATCTTGACATTCCACAAAGTGTTGCCCTAATGGTTGTTGTGTTTGCATATAAATTTTCAACTTATTTCTTCTTGATAAGATCTTATGACAGGTTTAAATGCCACTGCAGCTCCCAAGACACTGCCAGAGAACAGAATTATAGTAAACCATGATACCCTCCACCAGCACTTTTAGAAGGTATAGAGCATCGGAGTACTAAACCCATTGCCAAATAATATTACAATACTCAAATAATATTATCGAGAATTTGGATTTGACAGTCTACTTATCACAGGTCTTCAATATCATGCACAGCAGGCCAACAGAAAAAGTTTGTGAGAAGAGAGGTGGAGATAGATGTCCCTAAAAACAAATGGTCCTCACAAGGATGTGCCAAAACTTGTTATATTACATCTCAAGCCTCTTAATAAAGCATTCACCCTACCATAATTAAGAAAACTCATTTACACTAACCATTATGATGAAAATTATGTTGAAAAACTCATCTAATTGAAATCATAGTAATGCTCATCAACTCAGTTAAAAGCATGTGTGGAAATAGATCAAGGACATTAATTGATTAACACAGTAAGCAAATGATGATATGCTCACTGGGACGGGTTAATTTCTACATAGTGCAATCATGGCAGAGTCTTACTGACTCTATTCTCGGGACCATTTTTCTTTAACATCAAGGCTGTTTGTTTTTATCCCCAAAATGTGTACATTTGTCCATGTGTTTCTCACTCAGTGAGGTGCAAAGCATTCCTGCAGCGCCAACAGGAAAAAGCCAATAAATGTAACAGGATAGCACTGGTCTACAATTCAGCCTTGAGATATGAACATCTCTAGCAAAAGAAATTACAAAGGAATTATACACTAGTTTAAAAGTAGATATGATTTGATTGTAAAGGGTAGATTAATAGATAATATTTGAATATATGCAGGAATTCCCATTAATTTTTGCTCACTTGCATTGGTTTTAGCCTGGGCAGCTCTGTGGTAACACAACATTAACGCTTTTCCTTGTCTATATGATGCTTAGGACAATGGGGCCCTGCACTGCTATCATAGCCCCTGGGCAATACTATAACCTAAATTATCATCATCATCATTCAGATTGAATTAAGAGGCTTGGAAAGAATATGCATCTAGGGAGGAATCTCCAGACCAATCTAGCTTAGATCATTACTGAGAGCTATAATGAGAAGGGCAGTGGCACATCTGCTTTGATGTATTCAGGGGCTGGAAGAACTGCACTAACCTGGTCAAAAATCTTGATGTAGCAAAGACAAGACTATCTGAGATATGCTACAGAATGATGCTACAGAATGGATGAATTTCATCCTCTCCCACACCTCTCATTTTATTATCAGATGAGATTCTCAAAGAGAATTTAAAAGAGTTTGTGACTTACAGTTCTTTGAAAATCAAAGGGAGATGTATTCCTGCCTAAATTAGGCTGAAACCTACTTTTCCCAAAAGCCTGAATATAAAAGAATCCAGCTTTTCAAGATTATATATAAACACCACCGTTGCCCCTAGGTTTAACAGTGTTTGGGAAAAATTTGTACTTATCCACCCACACATGATCTAACTGAAGTCTGCAGAGCGTTCACCCGCAGATGGATATGACCCACTGTGCTTGTATCCAGAATGGTTGAGCAATGCTAACAAACCCCAAATTTCAGTCAGAGTCGTCCAGCAAAAATCATTTGGGGGCTGCTATTTTTGTTCAGGTTTCTTCCCCTGTAATCCCCAGGGGCAATGCAATGAGCAGCTCCTTTGAATATTAAATTATTGAAGTTCAGAAGAATTTAATTAGTATCTCACCTACTTACCATCTTGCAATGACGCCTCTCCTACAATTATAGGACATGACAAACATTACAAGCAATTTCAGCTTAATTGAATAACTGGAATAAAACCTGGGTTCCAATTGCCAGAATTACCTGTATTAAGATAGCTATAACTGACTTAAAAACCAGAAAATGTGAGATAATCCCTATGCATGCAGGTTTACAGCAGATTCTCTAGTATTCAGCCTTAATATTCACCCTTAATATTACCATATTCACTGTAGTATTACCATACTGCCAAAAAAAAAAGTTTAAACAACATAGCAGACATGTCAGTTTTCTGGGTATGAGCAGCTGAATAATCACAAAGTCAAATCAGGCTGCAAGGTAGCAAAATGTAGGCTCTAAAATACTTTCAAATATTTTAACCGTTTGTGCCTCTTTCTCCCCAGCTGCACACGCCTGTGTGTACTTCAGCCACTGACTGCCAGACTCCTTTCTCAAGCTCTTCACATTCAAATTATTCATAAAATATGTTTTCTCACAAAGCCTTGTACTGGAAGCAAGAAAGGGAAAAAAAAATATTTGCAGGGACAGTGAGAGCGAGAGAAAAAGAGCAATGGGACAAAACCCAAATTGTATTTTCCTCAGCCTCTTTCTCTACCCTGCTGCATTTCATGTGGTTCCAAGATGGCTCAGATCCCCTCTGGTTTGAGATAATGACCTGGCATAGAAGTCAGCTGCTGAGTCATCCTGCCTCAGTAAGAAATCATGAAAAAAAAAGTTTGGTGACTAAGTCAATATATGAAAGGTGGAAAGCCACAGATAAGTTTTTCCAGTGGCTCTATCATCCAGTTGAGTACAGAGAGTTTCTAAGCCATTCTGCTCTGCAAGATAAACCTGTTCAGGAAAACACAGAGCCATTAAGGTTGGAAAAGTCCTCTAAGATCAAGTCCAGCCATTCAGCTAACACCATCAGGTCCACCACTAAACCATGTCCCTTTATCCCACAGCCACATGTTTTTTGAGTACTTCCAAGGATGGCTATTCCAACACTTCCCTAGGCAGCCTGTTCCAATCCTTGACCACCCTTTCAGTGGTAAAGTTTTTCTAATATCCAGACATTAGGAAATATCCATCCAGCTTCCCTGCAAGCTGCATTGTAAGAAGACTTTGATGCTGGAGTCCCCAAATGAGGACAGTACAGTCCCTAAACAAAGGCACACACAGTCCTCTGAAGGCATAGGCATGGAAATTCCCAGTACGCAAAGTGATGAGGGAGAACAGGAGAAATAAACTATGTTTTTCAAAGTAATTCAAACACTACACCTTTCTAGTAGCTATAATAGACTGATGCATTGGTGCTCTACCAGTTTGCTCAAGACTGCTTTTCTTCTGTTTAGAAACATCACTGGAACAGGCTCCTCAAGGAAGTAGGCACAGCACCAAGTTTTGCAGAGTTCAGGATGCGCTTGGACAATGCTCTCAGGCACATGGTGTGAGTCTAAGGGTTGTCCTGTGCAAGGCCAGAAGTTGGACTTGGTGATCCTTGTGGGTTCCTCTCAACACAGGATAGTCTATGATTCAGTGATAAATACTGATGTGATGCTCTGTCAGGTTGATTGTCACCTTTTTTGATAGATTCAGATTTATTTTTTTCATTAGTCTTTGAGGTACAATTGTTTAGCAGTCCCTGTGGCCTACTTTGCACTCCAAAATAGAGACAGGATTGAAATTCCCTAACCCCAGCCTCTTTAGGAGAGAGCAGGTAAATAGCACATGCAGAAATGGAAACCTGTCTTAGATATTTTAACCTGAGCTTGCTTAAGCCAGATTTCAGACATTCCCTGACATTACAGGTATCAGTAAAGTACAAGTAGTACAGAAACAACCTTGGGTTCACTTTACTGTTCCCATTTACACTTGCCTTAAGTAGATATCAACATCTCCAGACTACTGAAAAAATAATGCCTTTTCTAAACAGAAGTAAAATTAGGAAGAGAGTAGTTAGGAAAATAATTTAGTTTCAGCTGAAATCTCTAATTCAGTTCAGATCTGCTCAATCTGCAGATTTATTGCAAAACAGCAAAAGAAACAAACTGCCCAACAACTCCCAAAGAGGAAACAGCAGCAATTTCAATGTGAAACCATTTACAAGTGTGGTCTTCAGAAGCTGGTTGATGACTTTAACACTCCCACAGTACAAAGTTGTAAAGTTTGTGCTATTTTGGCTAATTCCCAGTAATTAATATAACTCTTTATACTCTCATCACTGAAATTCTACTTCCCTGCTTGGCATTTGCTCATCCACTTGATCAAAGGCACAATTTGTGACACTGACTTCAAAGCAAAAATTTATTTATTTGCTGTAAAAGCACCATTACTCTTTTTAGCCTTTCCAATGTCATGTAATCAATTGTGATAATTTTATTAGGTCTATTATCAGGTTTAATGATGTTTGTTTGTAAGCAAAAACTTCAACCACTATGGAGTGATCAAATCCAATGCAGCAATTCAGACAGATGTTTATTAAAACTAGTGGGAGGAAGGCTTTGAAAAAATCAGCTAGGTACACTTTCTTTGAGGATGTGGTCATTTTATGCAAAAACCACTTTAATCTAAAAAGCTGACTTCTATCTCTTATCTATGTAAAAGTCTCTTTCTGTTCATATTTGGAAGATAGATGCAATTTGGTGTTCATGAGTTTATTGGTTGAAAAAAAATTGATTGCAGTTTCTTTAGCTCATAGTTTCTGTAAGGATTAGTAGAATAAAAGCTGCTCAGAGTGCTGCCATTTCAGTGGGCAACTGAGATCCACTAGACATTATAATATTCAACTGTATTTCACATTGCTTTTGTTCAGGGGGAAGAGAACCCACCATTCGGGAGCAAGAAAAATGAGAAAAATTGTTCCTAAAGTCCACGTACAACAAAGAGGAGACAGGCAGTGTTGTGTCAAGCAGGCAAGAAGCAAAATGATCAGTAAGAGTGCAGTCGTCTCGTACAGGAGGGCGTCAGTGGTTACACGTTCACAGTTCCCTGGTACAAATTTGTACTTCATGGTGGCTTGAAGGATTAATAAGATCCACGTGTATGTGTAGAAATGGAAATATGAGAAATATAAGAGAAGGAGAAATACAAGAATGGATCCTGAAGGTAAGTCAGAAAAAGGAACAGGGAAAAGGAACACTGATTAACTATGGGAAAAAAACCCAATATCATGCAAAAGGAAAGACAATACTTTGAAAATTCAAGTCAGTAAACAATGCAGATCTTAAAAAAGCCATCTGAGTCATAAAGACTGCTGACTATTTTTTGACATTATGCCCAATTGCATCAGCTTCAGTAGCAATTTTTGAAGATTATTCAAAAGCAAGTGACACGATCTTCTGAAATATATTGAAGGGAACCAAATGGCAAAAGGCATTTCCCTTTTAAAAATATTTTTGAGAGAGATCTTCTCTTTTGAGAAATCTCAATTAGCCATTGATTCCAAATCACAGAACCACAGAATGATTCAGGTTGTAATGGACATTAAAGATCATTTAGTTCCAAGTCCCCTGCCATTGGCGGGGAGATGATGTCACACAATAATAAGGTTGTAAAGATGTCACACAATATCAATCTCAGAAACTCTTATTTAAACTAGATTTTTGAAAAGAGCTGGAAAGTAAAAGCCAGTTCACAGATCTATTTTTCTTTTAAATGTCAAAATTCTGTTTTTTTCAGAGCTCCAAAGTCTACAAAACTACATTACAGCAAGATGATATAAGATCTATGAGAAATAGGAGTTTAAAAATTTTGGAAATAGGTAGAGCACTTCTTAGTCAGGCTACCAAGATGCTCTTTCATAAGGTTTGACTAAAGAGAATCTGTTCTCTTTATCACAGAGGCCGCAGCCATCCAGAGTTCCTGGAACTGCAAACTTCTGCTTTCTTTTACACCTGGCAATGACAAAAGACTGAGCGTTTTTGATGTGTCACATCATCAGTTGAATAAACACATGTATCTTCCACTGAGTGAGTGAATTATCAGTATATTCCTCTGTGAAGAGATATTATGGCACTTTAGTGCTTCATTTAAATTGCAGAATACATTCCCAAGTGCCAGCAGTAGCTGAAGTCTGACAGAAGGGCATTTCAGCTACTGAGCTTAGGGAAACAACTGGTGTTAAACCTGTCTGACATATCTGAGAAAAATCCCTCCTGTTACTGACTAATAACACCAAGACGCTTTATTGCACTTTTCACCAGTAGGTCACAAAACATTTTGGAAAGGTAGCAAACATCATTACAGGTACTTTACAAATATTCTGGTACTGCTAGACTTGGAGAAAAGAACTGGCAGAACATACAAATCCTATGTTCATAGCATCTGGTAGTTATTCCATGGACTTATTGCATATATTCCATGTATTTCAGATGGGGGGAAAAACAAAAAAACACCCTCTTTATAAGAGTCCATCTCTCAGTTTTTTAAATATTCTATGAGTATTTCACATGGCCAGCACATCAAGGGAAAAAACAACACAGAAAATTACAGGGAAGCAAGAAATAACTAGCACTATGTAAAGCATTAGAGAAAGACAATGAGAGAAAAGGATTCTTGGAATTTCTTATTTACTTGATTATACATGAGAGACATGGTCAGGAATATCTGAAATATGTCAGACTTCCCCCTCCTGCCCCCTCTCCCGGCCCAAAAAAAAAAAAAAAAAAGAAAGAAAAAGAAAAAAAGAAAAAAAGAAAATAGAAGGGGCTCAGGAGCAAGACTATTGTTAAAAAGAAACCTGCTATTCAAAAAGAAAAAAGATATATCAGTTAATTAATACTAATGATTAGGCACCCAGTAGAACAAGAACGCAAAAAATCTCCTGAAACAGCAATTCAGATTAGCATTTGAAAAAACCTTCAATACCTAGGAGGCCCGTGTAAAGTAAACAGGGTCCATAGCCTGAAAATATTTTAAAATTCCTTTGAAAATTCCCATCTTCACTCTTCAGGCAAGTCTAACAACATATAGTGTGCTAGTAGATATTGTCAGAACCTGCTCTGCTTGTGTCCATCAGAGGACAACATTTATTTTACCAAAAAATAAAGGATTGCAATGCCTGAGGTTTACTTTAAGTTGCTGCGATTTCTCCAATTAAATCACCCACTGACAGAACTGATTTTATTTGGTTTCTTTTTTATTCTGTCAGAAGCTAGAAAGATAACAAGATACTGTCTGCAACTACATAAATCATGTGGAAAGCCATCAATCAGAAAGCCAAGGCAAAACATCAAGCACACAAAACAATGGATTTAGCTGTGATGACAAAACCAAAAAAGTATTCTTCACTAATAACTATTCTTCACTGTAACATTCAATTTTTACACCATTTCAGGAATTTCTTTAGAATAAGACATTCAGAAATGAAAGACATCCCTGCCCACATGAAAATGAGGCACAAAATATTACTCAAAATGCTAATCTATAAGCTGCTTATTTTGTAGCATAATGAAATAAAATCAAAATTCAGAGCTACCTCTGCCACTTCTTTAAGAGCAGGAACAGGCACAGGCATATTTGTGAGCTTTCTTTGTCTCTTTCTAATCCGATTGCATTTTTATATTAAAATCATAGATTACAGATACAGACGTATGATATACGCTTATCTGCTGTTACAGTAGGCGATAAGAGAAAAGCAGTACATGATTAAACATGTAACAAGTGTTGTATCTTAATGAAGCAACCTACTGAATATTCAGTGGAATCCACTGACCAGCATGGGGCTTTGCCAGTGACTGCATACCAAAAAGGAGAGAGGGGGGGGAAAAGGACAAAACAAAACCAACTCCAAAACACAAAAGCTAGGAAGCTACCAGGGCAGTGATCAAAAGTATTCTTAAAAGATCATTGCTACTGGGCTGAGTCACCCTGGGGATAAAAAATGCTTCATGCAGATTAGCTATACTTATGAAATGCAGTCAGTATAAGCAAAGAAAAGGATGTAAGATTAAATTTTAGATGGCTTGCTAATATATCCATGCATACATTAATATGTCCTCTATATAACCCCAATTAATTTTGTAACTGCAAGAGAAAACTTCAGACTGCTGTTCCTGACATATAACAAAGCCTCAGCCTCTCTCAGTCTTCCACGGCTTTTAAAGAGCCTCTGAAATGCAGCATCTTTGCTAGGGAAGAACAGCCTGTGCTGTGGCACTGCCTCAACTCTGTCACACCTCAACTGCAGAAATTAAAGCAAATTCAAGCTTTGTTTGTTTTTTTTTTTCCCTTCCCTACTTGAACTTCATCTCTATCATAGGGTTCTACCCAAATAGTAGGAATTAAGGGATCTTTGGAAAAGAGATCTAAAGCAGCTCTGGAAAAAATACATGTAGTTTCTTACCACAGACAGATCATCCCCCCAAAACACCAGGAACTACATTGACACAGGACTATCAAGCATGGTAATGTTGAAAGCTTAGCAACCAGCTTTCTCTGTGTTAAACCTGGTTCCCCAGAAGCTAGGGGTATTTACAATACCTGGGCACAGGATTTCCCTGAAATTGCTCAAACCTGGTCTAGTGGAAGGTGTCCCTGCCTAAGGCAGGTGGTTGGAACTAGATCATCTGTAAGGTCCTTTTCAACCCAAACCATCCTGTGATTCTATGCTTCAAAACAGCTATGCAGGTCTGTGGAGTGTATTTCCTTACACTGTTTTTCAGCTCTGGACAGCAACATCTCAAGTTTATTTACAGGTAACCTGATCCACTGCAACATCAGGAGAGTCTTGCACTTTGTTATTTTCACAGTACCTGTGACCAGTGCATGACTTTGGTCTTTATACAGAGTTCAGTATCAAAAAATTGTTCCCAAAGTTTGTTGAATTGAGAAATGAGACTGTTGCATCAAAAAAAAAAAAAATTGCCATATAATATTTTGACCTTATTTATTCAAATTGTCTTCAGAACTCAATTTTTATTGAAGTCAATGTTAATTCATTAAATAAATAGCTCTTGCCTAATCTACATTTTTAGACACAAAAAATCACTCTTTATGACAGTTTTCAGGAAGCTCAGGCTAATAGATTTCTCACAGAATCATTAATCATCCAGGCTCATCCTCAGAGCCTCTTTCCCCATCTTTGTTAATCTGTTGGACAAGCACAGCAACCAGTGTAGTGAGGTCTGACTCACATCTGGACAGGGAAAGCTTCAGAGGTGGGGAAAAAGCTGTTTCATTACAGACAGCAAAAGGTGAGTGACAGATTCCAGAAGCCTTTACAGGAATGACCTTCCTGCACTCAGGAGGATAAAAAGAAGAATGACGAGCATTCAAGGGATGCCCATCTCTCATTAGGAGATAGGAATTGGGAAAGAGAGACATCTGCCTTTGAGCAGAAACAAAACATCTTTCCCACACAAGATACAGAAAGTCTCAAAGAATCTTCTGGTCACTTGCGGTGTGAAGGGCTCTGTATTGGGTCCAGTCCTGTTTAATGCCTCTGCTAGATGAGGGGATCAAGTGCAAATTTGCAGATGACACCAAGTCAGGTGAGAGTGTTGATTTGCTGGAGGGTTGGAAGGCTCTGAAGGGGAAACTGCTCAGGCTGGACTGATGGGCTGAGACCAACATCATGAAGCTTTATAAGGTCCTGCCCTTGGGGCACAACAACCCCAGTCAGGGCTATAGTCTGGGGAAAATGAATGGAAAGCTGACCAGTGAAAAGCCCCTGGGGATGTTGGTTGACAGCAGCTGATCATGAGCCAGCGTGTGCCCAGGTGGCCAAGGAGGCCAGTGACATCCTGGCCTGAATCAGTAGTGGTTGTGACCAGGGCAGTGATTGTCCCTCTGTGCTCAGCACTGGTGAGGTCACACCTCAAATCCTGCGGTCAGTTCTGGGCCCCTCACTGCAAGAAAGACATTGAGGGGCTGGAGCACGTCTGGAGAAGGGCAATGGAGCTGGGAAAGGGTCTGGAGCACAAGTCTGATGAAGGTTGCTGAGGGAGCTGGGGGTGTTTAGCCTGGAGAAAAGAAGGCTCAGGGGGACCTTCTCACTCTCTACAACACCTGACAGGAGGTCACAGTCAGGTGCAGGTGGGCCTCTTCTCCCAGGCAACTGAACCTGTGCCAGGGGAGATTCAGGTTGGGTATCAGGAGGAGTTTCTTCATGAAAGGGTTGTTAAATATTGGAATGAACTTCCCAGGGGTGGTGGAGTCTCCATCCCTGGAGGTGTTCAAGAGATGACTGGACTTGACACTTAGCACCATGGTCTAGCTGACAAGGTGGTGGTATGTCAGAGACCGGACTCGATGATCTCAAAGGTCTTTTCCAGCCAAAATGATTCTGTGATTCTGTAACTCAAATAATGGGTAAGACAGGGCTTCCTGACATTAAAAAAAAAAAAAAAAAA
>WBMY01007047.1:108253-264230 GCA_013397315.1 Donacobius atricapilla
AAGAAAAAGAAAAAGAAAAAGAAAAAGAAAAAGAAAAAGAAAAAGAAAAAGGGAAAGAAAAAGAAAAAAAAGAAAAAGAGGAAAAAGTATCAATGTGCTGTGGCACTGGGAGACGCAGCCCTCCTTCTCCTGTAAAGCAATTTGTACAAATGCCAATTCATGGATAACCTTAGCTTTGTAGACTGCTGAGCCCATTTGTTCCATGTGGAGATGGTTTTTCTCCTCTCTTCACTGGAAAGTCATTCCATCATTCCTGACTTTCTGCAAGCTGTCAGCAACCCAGCTGAGCTGCAGGACAACATCCTGGGGCAGAAAAAAAGGAGTAATAGGCAGTGTGGCTCCTTGCCTTCCAGAAAGTGAGGCTATCAAAGATGTGGCAACTGGAGAGATTCATTACTGATCATTCTTGTTTGAAAGTAACCTGGCTTAGGATAGTAACAGTTACTTACCTGGTTACTTGTTTTTGCTCAATTTCTGCTGATGCTTACTGTTGAGCCTGGCTTTAAATTAGGAAATGGAGATAGCTGGAATAGCCTGACATTTAAAGTGTTCAGACAATCAAGGGGATGCAAGATCCTTACAAGGATTTTGACTTTTCAGCTTATCTTAACAAAGTGGAGTATACTGAAAAACAAAAATTATCTAACATCACAGTAATACTAGTAATGTTCATTTAAGAGCCAGAGTTATCATTCATTTAAAAACACTGCTTAGCTCTACTGCTGGGAGGAAGGGGAAGAGGCACATACTTAATTTAGAGACAGAACTTGCGCCTCTGATTTTCAGGTACAGTTGTGTTGAATTCAGATTTCCCGAAACACCAGGGATTCACGAGGCACTTTTTACTGATTTAGTACTTTCTAAGGCATCTAAGAAAACTCTCAACCGTATATCATGAAGCTTTACAGATGCAGACCAAAGAATTCTGAGCTTACTACACCATCTTGTGTTTAATGAGGGAAAGTGCAAGCAACTTATTTTAAATTCTCTTTTTATTACACTACAGATTTTCTTCCTTTAAGAGATTATTAAAACACAATTTCATCACCTCCTTAAATTGAAAAGAACATTTATTACCTTAATATGACAACTCTAAGAAAACTTCTCCAATGCTAGCATTTTCCAAAATGTTAATACATCCAGGTAACTGAAAACTTCCTTTACAACTTCAGTGTTTGACATTCAAAGTTGCTTAAGTTGTTAAAACTTTTATCTTCTGCACACTAATAAGCAGATGAACCTTTAACAGGAATTTGCAGTTTTCTAAAATTAAGCATTTTCCAGAACTAAGTTGACTGCACATGAAATACTACAGGAGAGTAGAAAAGCAAAGTAATGCAAAATATCATAAGGTGAAGAAGTGAAAAAGAGAAAAGAAAAGAGGTTCTGGTTTGCAGCAAAATTGCTCTTGCTCATTATTATCTTTTGAAAGGCAGTAATCTGGCTAATGCAAACAAGATTTTAGGTACTTGGAAGATAAGAAAAACATGTCTATCTTCAATTTCAGAAAATCTATTCACATTTCTAAACAGTCTTTATCATAATCAGTATCTGTGTGTCTCAAAGAGATTTTCAGAATGCATGAGGACCACATTTCTTATTATTCAGCACATAAAACAAGTGCAAGGGTGTTTAAGAAAATTAGTTTCACATTTTGGTTTCCAAAACAACCACCTGAGGCAAACAATAATCATAGAATCATGAAATCATAGAATCATAGAATGGTTGGGTTGGAAGGGATCATCTCAAAGACTATCTAGTTCCAGCCCTCTGACATGTGCAGGGACACCTTTCACAGGACCAGGTTGCTCGAAGCCCCATCCAACCTGGCCTTGAACACTGCCAGGGGTGGGGCATCCACAGCTTCTCCGGGCAACCTGTGCCACTGCCTCACCACCCTCACAGGAAAGAATTTATTCCCAATAGCAAATCTAATAAGGTAATAACAATGAGCTCCACTACGGTGATTCTGGACTACATCAAACCACACAATCAAAAATATGAAACAACAGCAAAATTCTTTAAGAATTTGTATACTTCAAAATTTAAGATGCATATGTTCTATGCAAATATGGGCCACATCAAGCATTTTCAACCATGGGTGTTAATAAAAAGATATTCTGAAAGCTTCCATTCTGAGTGCCAGAAAATGTTTCAAGAATCCCTGGAATGTTTTACCTGGAGATGTACACAGGGGGGTAGACAGGCCCATGGTTTCTCTGCCTGAACTTCAATTATCCACAAAACCTCTCTCTGTTATGATGCAAACCTGTCCTCAAGCTGACAAGCTGGATTATGCATGCAAACTGAGATGTTCACGGAGAACTGGGGAGCAGGGTGATGGTAGCAAGCAGTCTACATGCAAAGGTGTAATACCTATGGCTTACACAGATGGCTGTGAGCACTAGTCAGTTGTGAGGGTTAGAATCAGCCAGCCCAAAGGGAAGTTTTATAACTGTACGACCTTTGCAGATTTCTTTCCAAATGAACAAAAATATATGGAGACAAGCAACTCTTTTATTCTGCCAAAGTTGAGTCACTTAGGAAAAGTGATGTGATTAGGATGGACATGTGGCTTGGTCTCGGGACAACATTTTGGTTCCAAAGCACCTTAACTAGATTATTTTTATGCTCAAACATTTTCCTTTTATGATATTATTTCAAAACAAATATTGGGTAATCATCATGTCATCAGGGCATCATGCAGCCACTAAACACAAAAGACTGCTTCAAAACTTATGGGAGAGGTTCACCCTGGTGCTGCAGTCCCTGCAGATAAATTCAGGCAGTGACATGCAGCCAGGCAGTGACTTAACCCCACCCAGCCAGGCAGCCAATGTGCTTGCTGGCCTGGGTGAGTGGTCAGATGGACAGTCCTAACGGCACACAGGATATGATGTGATCCCGGGCTTGGTGTTAAGGAAACTTCCCAGTCTGACCATTCACAGACTCTAACAGTCACACTCCCAGCGCCAGAAACTGCACCAAATGCATTCCTCAGCACTTGGTATAAGCGGAGGACTCATGACCTTCATGTATGCACATTTTCCCTTTGCTCCAAATGCTCTGACCTGTCACCAGAAAAGTGAGGCAGAACAAGACAACAGCTCTTGGTGGAGTTTCCTGACAGTGTTATCTTGCTGCAACTGCCAGCACTTTCTCACTCCTAAGAAATTACCTGACAGTATTTGGACTGCAGTACTTGTTATTTCCCCTCAAGCAGGATTCCAGCAGTTCCACTGTCAAGCAAGATTCCAGCAGTTCCACTTCTCACAGGAGTCAATGAAATATTTAAATTGTAGGCATTATTTTTCAGTTAATCTTTAAGAATCCAGTACTTAACATTTCCCTAGGAAGGCATACTATGAGTTGAGAAGCAGTTTTTGCCATTATTCAGTGCAGCCATGTTCACACAATACTGCTGAGAAGATGGCAGAATACCTAATGATATCAGGCTATAGGCTGGAAAGTCTGTAATTCAAGACAATATCCAATTCTGACTAGATTTGGGAGTATTTTTTTTGCTGTTTCTGAACTATGTGGAAATCACTGCAACCAAAAGCTTTTGAACAGGGATTTCGGTCAACTGCCAACAATAAAAGTGAATCCAAAGCAGGTGTTTCAGATACGAAGGGCAACAAAACGCCATGAGCTCGAGCAGGAGAATTCCTCCCGCCTCCTGAGCTAATTCTCTACTGAAGGTTAAAAGATGGGACATAGACAGCAGGGGAAAGGAAGCAGGAACTTCAAAGACATTTGAAGAGACAAATAGCTAAATTTAGATTAAATGGCAGGCATGAGACTATTAAGTGGCAGATATAAGACACTATGAATCTGAAAGAAAGAAGGGAAAGGGACAAAGACAAAAATCATCATGTTGAAGGGAGAACTTGCAGGAGACACTGATTTCTAAGAGGAAATACTACACAGCTCCTGTCCTACCATCACTTCAAAAAACAGGAGCAGGCAACAACTTTGTCCTGTTGCAAGAGCAAGTAAGACTGGGAGCAGTTTCAAGGCAACTGTGCATGTCTGGGGCTACCCTTCACATCATTGCTACACCCTCAACTTGGATTATGTAGCCTTACTTGGAAGTCTCCAAATGTGAAGAATAACATCTGATTTTGAGCTTCATGAACAAGAAACACCACTGTAATCACAATACTCAAGGAGTCCTAGAAGAACCGGGATGTTTCCTTTCCAGGCCAGAAATTGCCGGGTCTGTTATTGTCCCCTGATGCTACACAGAGGCCTCATGGAGGTAATTCCAAATAACTAAAGTGATAATCTCAGCACATGATCAATGCTTGGTACTGTTGGCTTCTGCAGCAAAAGTAAGGTAAGTAACTAGAAAACTAACAAAAAACTACTAAAACCTGAAAAGACAAACACCATACAAACTAATCACAGGATCAACAAGAGCAGAGGACAAAGATTCATTCACATGCCTATTCCATGACGGCTCAATGAACACCAGCTGTATTCACATCAATCTTTAATAATAAACACTTCCTTTCACTTGTAGCCACACTGTGAACACTGCACTAGGCAAGCAGAGCCCATTTCACAGGTTTTGAGCACCAGAGGGAGCAAAGCTCATGTGCCTCGTTTGCTGCTTAGATAATTGCTGGAATAAAACTATCACCCAGAACATTACCACCTCTAGTAAAGAATATTACTCTTTTTTTCCCCCTTCCCAGGCCTTGTAGAAACTAAAATAGAAAACCCATCATGCTAATAACTGCATCTATGTTCCTTCCACAAGAGAAGCTCTAGGAATATTTTCAAACCACTGCATTCTTATTAAAGGACAAGTATAAATTTTCAGGAATGGATTCCTTTCTGGTTATTATACAGGTTCACCAGGAAGAGAAACATTTTTGCGCAACAGGGTCTATCAGAGGGCACCAGACCCACATACAGTTTAAGCTTCTATACTTTATAAATAGTTGCATTAGTTAACAAAAAGATATCTCTACAGCACCCTGAATTGCATCAAAACCCACAGAAAACTGCATGTGCTTGAGCAGCAAGGATATGAATAGAGGCAAATGAGCTCCCTTTTCAGACATGACTTGTGACTTTGATATAGCTTTCTGAGAGATTTAAAAACTAGGATTCCATCAGATGGTTACATTTACAGGGTTTTGTTTATTTATTTATTTCTGAACAAGGATAATCAGGAAGGGAAGTCTGCCATTTCAAAATCACTGTGATATTCAGGCCAAGAACCTGCATTACTCCTTTCATAATGTATAGAAAAACAAGCTCATTTGCCAGGAATTATTTTTACTCGAGCAAAAGCCTCACTCAAAGCGGAAAGCTCACATCTCTACACAAAGCTCTGTCAACTCAACTATCACTTGTTCCACTACATCGAGCCTTAAAAACCCATCTCAGGACAATCAGTCTGCAATTATAGATTTCAGAAAGTAGCTTGTCTGTTTGTGCAACTAAATAAGTTTCCCAGGCACTTCATGCTACGTGTTTTCTTGTATTTGAGGAATAAAGCCATGAGTTCTATGGATCCTACCTTCAAAGGAGAAATGTGCGACTGTAAGACGTATCCATGGACATTCTCTATTTGAGACAAGTTCTTCTCTGACACATGAACAAGCTCTGGGCCTCTCACTTCATGGGTTAAACGAGGCAAAGTATGGTCATGTGGAGCATCCTCATCTTGATAACGATATTTCTAGAGGAAGAAAACATCAGGGAAGAACAAAAACGCTTTTAGGTTTTTAGTATAATTAAAATATATTTAAAATTATATTTTAATATAACTGTGG
The DNA here is from genome assembly GCA_013397315.1 of Donacobius atricapilla. Lineage (NCBI taxonomy): Eukaryota > Metazoa > Chordata > Aves > Passeriformes > Mimidae > Donacobius > Donacobius atricapilla. The sequence goes on from WBMY01007047.1 coordinate 114,043, forward strand.
AATAACAAAAAGAAAAAAGTGATACAGTAGACAATACTAGTGTGTTGGATTTCCTAGTGTGCTCTGGAGAGAAGGAGTCGTTCTTTTTTTACCACTGTATCAAAGAGAGAAATGTGGTATATGTCACTGACACACAAAACTTTCACCATCAAATAGACATTTGACATGACACACTGGTAATAAAGAAAAAGAGAGGTTGATCAGCTAAACTGTAGTGTCAGATCACGTTTCACATGCCTGTGTTAATAATTAGAGTTCTATAGCCCTTCTCTGCAAAATACTTGAGTTATTTTCCACTTGGCAGTGTGTACTCTGATGCTGGAGAGTACACACACACTTCCACAGAGCCACAGTCCCACAAAAGATTCCCCTGCAGAGAAGTTCTGTCCTTATACCCTTCTTCTCCATGGAGAGGCAACATGAGGGGCTTGTCCAAGATCCCAAATGAAGCTTGTAACAACAAAGAATATAACCCTAAAAATTAAATTAAATTACCTGATCTGTTCTCCAGCCAGAATGCTTCATAAAAAGGTACAATCCCCTCAGCTGTGCCCAGAGGAGGGGGCTGTTGGATAAAAGCCTAAGACTTATTTGTGTGGCCATATAAGAAAAGTAAGTCTGAAGTCCAGGTACAATCACAGGAACATCCCAAAGCAGACCTCTCCATGCAGCAGATCTCTCTGCTGCTCATCCACTTCACTCTGACCACTCAACTATGGAGTGTTATTTCATTTACTCATCCCTCCCAAGGAAACCACCCCAGCGTATTCCTGCCTTCAATCTTGTGTATGGATATGTTTCAGCAGTTGCCAATTACTTTCAGAATACACATGAGACATGATTTATTCTTGTCTTCCTTTCTGGGATATGCCTGCAGCCCTTCACATATTCACTTTCCAGATAACATAATTAATGAATATATGAAATGACTGGCACCAGCCAAATATTATTTGGGCAAGAAGCCATCAGCCTAATAGATAGCACTCCAGCCAATGTCACATTTAAGGCTTGGCACATTGATCATTTAAGCCACAAGCAATCAATTATTTTTTTAATCGAGTGAGTACTCTTTCTAAAAAGACAACTACTCTGAGACATCCTCTTTAAAGTGAGTCATTTGCTAAAACGTAATTAGGAGAAATAAGAGCAGAATACCAGAGTCATTAGCTTAGGAATGGGGAAAATGGAAATGTCCAGTGGCTACTTCTTAAGGAGACAAGACAGCAGTGATAGAAGCCATAAGAGGTTCTATCATAGAACATAGAAACATTCAGGTTGGAAAGGATCTTTAAGATCATTGAGTCTAACCATCCAACCCAGCACTGCCAAGTCTACCACTAAACTACGTCCCCAAGTGCCACATATACACAACTTTGAAATACCTCCAGGGATGGTGAGTCAACCATTTCCCAGGCAGACTGTTCCAATGCTTGACAGCTCTTTCAGTGATGAAATTTTTCCTAATGTCTAGTCTAAATCCCTCCTGGCATCACTTTCAGGTTGTTTCCTCTCATCCTATCAGTTGTTACTTGGGAACGAGACCAACCCCCACCTCACTACAGCCTCCTTTCAGGCAGTTGTAAAGAACAATAAGGTCCCTCCTGAGCCTCCTTTTCTCCAGGCTAAACACCCCCAGCTCCCTCAGCAACCCTCATCAGACTTGTGCTCCAGACACTTTCCCAGCTCTGTTTCCCTTCTCTGGACATGCTCCAGCCCCTCAATGTCTTTCTTGCAGTGAGGGGCCCAGAACTGACCACAGGATTTGAGGTGTGGCCTCACCAGTGTCGAGTGCAGGGGGACAATCCCTGCCCTGGTCCTGCTGACAACACTTTTGCAGATACAAAAATTTATACATTAGTATATACAGGCTTCCCACTTCTCGCAGGTTCCTGATCTGGGTGGATGTGGGAGGAGTGGAATCCCTCCCACTATAAGGATTGAGAGCTGCACTGCAAAGTAGGACTTGGAGATTCTTGTGGATGATAAGCTGGGTATAAGCCAACAGTGAATGCACAGCCCAGAAAGCCAGCCTCATCCTGGGCTGCACCAAAAAGAGGAATGGCTAGGAGATCAAGGGAAATGATTCTCACCCTGTACTCTGAACTTGTGGCACCCCACCTAGAGCACTGCATCCAGCTCTGGGGTCCTCAGCACAAGGAAGACATTCCCACCTCTGTACCTGTAAGAGCAGGTCCAGAAGAGGATTACTAACAGGATCAGAGGGACGGAGCACCTCTCCTATGAAGACAGGCTGAAAGAGCCAGGTTGTTCAGCCTGGAGAAGAGAAGGTTTCAGGGTGAGACCTTTCATTACTTTAAGGATGGATATAATATATAATGGAGGGAGGGGGATTTTTTATAGGCATGTAGTGACAGGATACGGTGAAATGGTTTTAAACTGGAAGAGGTTTAGATTACATATTAGGAAGAAATTCTTTCCTCAGTGTGATGAAGCGTTGGAACAGGATGAAATTCCACAGGGCTAAGATGCCCCATCCTTGGAAGGGATGGTCGAGCCCAGGTTGGATGAAGCCTAAGCGATTTAATTTAGTGGATGTCATCCCTGCCCTTGCAGGGGGTTGAATCTTTAAGGTCCCTTCCAACCCAAACCATTTTATGATTCTACGATTCATTCTATGTATATATATACATACATACATTTATATAAATACATACATACATATCTCTCTCTATATAAAACATGTATGCTATTCTTTCCAGATCATTTTTGCAGTTTTACACTGCCAGAAGTATTGTAACGTGGTCTTAAAGAGAGAACACCTCTTTGACCATCAGTAAGTCCTTTCCCCACCACCACACTGCAGTGTAGCTGTTGCATTAACAGGAGCCAAAGCACAGAGGAAATTGATTCACCCTGAGCCTCGTGCTCCCAATGAGCAGAACACTTCTGAGGATCTCCACTGATAGACTTGCTTTATAATTTGAATTAATCTATTTATCCAGTAACTGTGCATTCCCAGGACAACTTCAGTAGTATCCATGTTCATGTGCCATCAACTGAAAAGTTTGCAGAACAGATTTTCCACTGCTCTATTTTTCTCTGTCCCCCTCCCATCCCAAACCGAGCCTCTTCCTCTTCACAAAGTAGAAGCACTTCTGGGTCAATCCTGCTATGGGTTTGCTTCATTTTCTAAGCACCAAACTCATTGATTTTCATACATCTTTACTCCCACAGCATCTCTTCATTGAAATGCTTTCAGCTGTGAACCAAACAGCTTGACACAGCAAAAAGCCAGTCGTAAGGCTGAAAATACCAAACCAGAATTAAGACACTTCTGCAGAAATGCCTTATTCATCTCCATCACCCTGCTCTGATGGGGTCCCCCAAATGTCCTTGAAAAAAACCCATTCCCTATAAACCTTTCTCTAAGGACTAATTCAAATTTCTGGAGGGAAAAGCATGATTGCACGGAAATGCTACTCTTCATTTGACAAAAGAACAGGTGGATGTCTTATGATAATTAAATTACAAATCAATGCCTGCTGCTGACAGGGTATTGTACACTGCCAACTAGCATCAGATATTTAAAATCCTATGTAATTACCTATAATGGTGGTGTGGAGTGTGCTGCTGTGAATTTTTAATATGAACTTGCCTTTCTATAAGAGATCATTCTCTCTACAGTGTGAGGTTATTACAGCATCACTGCTCCTCACATCATACTGTCTAAAGGAGCATTTCTAAGGCTGTGATTGCCAAAGAAATGTCAGCTAGACAGAACTGAAGATATGAATCCAGCAGGAGGTAATGGTGAAAACCCTTAAATTTCAACAAAGGCAGTTCTCAAGTTACAATAGCCAGAGTACTGAACTGGCATGAAAATACAGATGTTCTTATGACCCACCTTTGACAGACTGACAGTGAATCAAGATAGCTGGGAATGTGTCATTCAATTTTGGGCCAAAGGGAACGGGTATTTTTACAAAAGTTTTTTTTTTGTTTGTTTGTTTTTGTTTTTGTTTGTTTGTTTGTTTTGTCATTGACATCAGTTTGCAGAAAATGCAAATAGAACATTACATTTTATATCACGTCAAACTGACCTAAGCTGAAGAATGTGGCCCAGCTGGAGTTGCCATTCAAAAGCACATGTCCCTGGTTCTCTACACAGCTGTTTGGCTGGACCACACTCCAATACATCACACATTCCTGCTGCTTGTGATTGGAGGGCTGCAAAAGGAGGGAGCTAAGCGTATCAGAGGAGTCACAGGCTCTACAGAACCATGTGAAAGGAGCAGCCAGTAAATCCTGATCTACAGAGAATCCTGACCTACTAGAAAACACGCTGAAATGTCAAGAGACACGTAAGCAAAAAAGCGACATTGCTTTTCACTCAGCCAAAACTTTATGGTAGATATAGCTTATAGATATTATTAATGTAAAAAAAAATCACTATGTACTATGAGGTAATAACCCATTCATGAGTGAATCCCACTCCCAATCACTCTTCAAAGCCAGTGTGCTAGCCAGTGGCCAGTATATTATGTTTTACCTTGGGAAACAATAGCAAAACTACCAGTTTTAGCTCTTACACATCAGCATTTCAAGTTTCAAATACAATTTTTGTTTTACAGTCCTTCTAAGGAGGGGCCAGCTCCTTACAAGCTGTGAGTCTTCATATAATCCATTTAATATTAAAACCACAGGGAAAGGAATTTTGCAGAAAATTTCCCACATGAGACAATGATCTCTTACAGATCCAGTTGTCACACCACAATCTGGAAATAGGCAAGGTATGCAACTGGGTCCCAATACTACATTCTTCTTAATTCTCACTCACTTGCCTTTTCTCTCAAACCAGCATTTGAGCTGCTTTGCAGCTTCCAAGTAGGTTAGCCCCATTGCTGGTCATCTGCTGGAACCTGGACATGGGAGCTACCTTTGAACAGGGCAAGCGTTACCCACCTTCTGCATGAGACTAGGTCCAGGATTCAACACACGGGATTTTCTGAGAGAGATTTTGGATGCCCCATCCCTAGAAGTGTTCAAGGCCAGGCTGGATGGGGCTCTGAGCAACCTGGTCAAGTGGAAAGTATCCCTGTCCAAGACAAGGGGGTTGGAAGTGGATGATCTCTTCTGACTCAAACCATTCTAGGATTCCATGATTTTTTCTCAGCATTAGCAGCCAACACAAAATAAAACCATAATGGTCTTGGTCCATTTAGACAAATGAGGAATCTGCAAAATCCCACTAAAAAAAAATGTTAGTGTAATGTCACCTTGTCCTACTTTGGTGCTCGGTATTTTCTTTGGTCTTTGATGTATTGAATTTTACTGTCAGTGCTCCCCAAAGGCAGCAAATTTCAATGTCACACCAATGAGCATCTTCAGAAAACAAACTTTACAATTTGCACACACAAATCATTGGGCATTCATCCAATCATGAGCAGAAATAATATTACTCATCCAACTGATTGCAAATGAGCAACACAGCTTGAATTCTGAATATTTGCAATCAATCTATAGAATAAAAAGAGAAAAAAAAACCTCTTCTCATTATATAAAATGGAAAAAATCACAATCTGCTTGCCAAGACTGTGGAAGTAGATTAGGAAGCTTAAATCATTGAATAATTATACTTATTGTGAATTACTTGCTCTTTTGCCTATCAAGTAGATTTCCAACAAGCTTGTCACTACATCACAGCAATACCTTCCATCCAAGAAGCCCAAAGAGCTTTACAAGTGGCAGTCAAGGCTGATAACATCCTGTTGATGTGTATCATCTAAAGGTGGGTAAAATTAGGCACAGAAATGCAGCAACTTGTTCAAGGTCACAGAGAGAATCAGTTCATTAACCAGTAGTAGAACTTAAGGGATTTTTCCAGTCTGCTCTTTTAAGTCCAAGATCTAATGTACCTACACTGACTTTAATAGCAATGATAATCATTATCATTATTAAAACATAAGGTTGTAGGTTTGCTGATGCCATTGCAATTTATTTTTAATTTTTTTGTCTTTTTTTTTTCTCCTCACAAACATTCCAGGGTAAAGCAGCCTTTCTAAAAGTCAGGACATAGGTTTTTCTCACGTAGTATAATAGCTAGCAGTACTTTGGGTGATTTACAGTGTGCTATCTCTGAGAAACACATAGTGAATTTTAGAACACAAGAGATTTTCTCTAAGAGCCAAACTGACAGAAAGAACATTATTGGTGCTGAATACTGAGAATTCACATATATTTTCTATTTAGTACAAGAAGAAGTGTTTTTTGGTTTGTTTTTTTTTTTAGGAAAGAGAAAAAAAAGTATAATTTCTTATCTCAGTTTATTGAAAGCACCAGGTTTTTGCCCATAGCAGGGGATAAATATGCTTACTTAAAAAAAAAAAAAAAAGGCAACAATAATGCAGTGGAACAAATATGTTTTAGGGTATTCTCATCATCTTTTTTTTTTTTTGAAACCCTAAATGATTTTATTTTTCATGATGAAAAATAAGTGAGATGGGCCTTCACCAACGCACTTCATTTTATCAGCTGGACGTAGTTGCACCTCTTCCTCACAAGATGGCACAGTAACCATCGAGTTAAAGCATAATCTCACTTTGAACTATGATGTGCTGCAGGGAAAAAAATAAGTATTTATGCAATGTCATAAAACTTCAAACGATTCTTATTTTGAAATGACCTGATAGAAAATTATATTTAAAAAAAACGGCAGGAACCTTTTATAGTAAGTATACATAAAGAAGCAGTGATCACACATAAAGCTGGCAGATGGAAAAAAGTTTTAACAGTTCATAAAAGTATCAAGAAATTACAAGCAAGTAGGAACCTATCAGTTTTTGTGAGCTTTAGAATGAACAAAACCACTATGTATTGACAAGACTGAGACTAGCCCAGAATGCTGCATTCCTCCAGGAATTCCAAATCCTAATTAAAACCGCCTGCATGCAAATCTGTACCATGAGGTATTCAGCTCCATATGCTGCATCACATTTTGGACCTGTTAACAGCATCAGTTTAGCCCTCTGGAGGCTGCTACTTGCTATCCAATAATTTAAAATAGATTTTTAACTTGAAGTGCCAATATACAAAAAGACATTCTAAGAGGGTGGCTTTGCTTGGACGAAATGGGGAATGTGGCTGCAGACTACGAAAATCTACAAGAAAAAAAGAAAATCCAGCTAATACTGATTGTTTATCTAAGGGGAGCAAGGGAAAGACGTGGGTGAAACAGAACCATTTATCAGCATCAGGCAGTAGCCACTTCTCTATCCCTCTGTCCTGCAATAACATCACTTGCTTACTCCTTTTTATAGTCTTCAACTATTCCACTCAAAGTTTTTCTTTTTTTTTTTTTTTTTTTTTTTTAATGTCCATGTTCCCCCAATTGCTGTAGGAGCCTTCATGCCTCTGGAGCTCCTTTGTTTTCCCCTGCAGCTCCCTGTGCAGCCCTAGATGCACATCCCAATGATCCTTCTAATTCTGCTGCTGCAGTTCCCAGCACAGAGGCACCAAGCCTTACAAATGCTCCTTTTCCACTCCTTGCCTGCCCTGAAGTGCAGCTTCTGGCACGGGGATGGGGGGGATGTACTGAGGTTACAACTGAGCATTTGGAGAGGCAGAGCTAGCAAATGCTGGCAGTTGCCATGTCTCAGTTTCCCTGCCAATAAGCCTGAGGTGGGAATGCAGCCTGGCAAAACAGACACCCTAGGTTTACAGCTGAAGAGTACGAAGTAATCATGGACTATAATAAATAAATTATGTATTAGCATTGCCTGAAACAAAGGATAAAAGAGAAACAATAAAAAACCCAAAGAACTGATGGCTTGCCCCTCTTGTCTTTTCTGTAACAAAAATATATATTTTAATTTAGTCCAGCAGCACATGACACAGGCCATTTATGTGTTGCAGCTGAAACCCTCTCCCCTGTTTTCACACAGGAATTATGTGTCTGTGGGATTCCACTATCATTTTTCACAGAAATGGGGGATTCTGCTGCAAGGCTCTATGAGGCAAAAGAATACTCTCCAGGCTAAGACAGGTGAACGCTATTGCAGATAACTGCTTCTATCCTTGCTTTTACCACAGAACTCTCATGTAATGCTAGGCTTTTCACAAATCATAACTTTCCACAGCTGTAGAACTGAGATAGCCCTCACTTTAAAATGTCCTGCAAGCCACAGATGGCCAGGTTTTGTGGAAGTGCTGAGCATCAGCAGCTTCAGCTGAAATCAATGAGAGCTGGGCTTTGTACAGGAGAAATACCATGGAATCCTGTGCCCTCAGTCACCTCTACACTAAAGAAGTTCTTCCTCATTTCTGCCTGTTGCCCCTTGTCCCACTGCTTGGCACTAGTAAGCATAGCCTGGCTCCTTCCTCTTGACACCCTCCCTTCAGGTACTTCCATACTTTGATAAAGTCTCCCTCAGTATAACAGGAAAACCAATGAAAAAAATTAATAATGGAGCAGTTGGAACTGCTTGCATTAAATAATGTATAAAGACATATGTTAATGTAAAATGCCATATGAAGTACCTCACCACGTACTGAAAGAAGCAGAAAGCCCATAAAAACAAAAGTAACCGTGTAATTAAAAATGTATTAGAGTTGATACATATTATAATACTGCATGACAATATATGGCCACAGAGGGCCTGCAATAAAATTGCTTAGACCATCTCAATTCTTGCATTTACTAAATCTGAGTGGTTAACTTTATCACCCTGCCATCCTTTAACAGTTCTTTGAACACAAAGTATACACACATAAAAATACCTCATACATTTTAATAGCATTCCTGCTTCTTCTAGTATGAAGAAGTTATAGAGATAAGTATTCTTCAGTATTTGTGGAAAACTAACTCTTCTTAAATAGAAACACAAATGCTTTAATGTGTACATAAACTTGACAATCTCACTGTTGTCACCCTGATCAACCTAGACCATTAGCTCTGAAGATAAAATTCTTTTTCTACAAAGCAATTTATGTTGGAGCTGAAAAAGTTATTACAAGTCTCAAATATTCTTCTTATCAGTTCCCTCTTTGAAAAGCTATGAATTTTTACCAACAGAAAGATGGATTTAGTCCATTTTAACTAGATGTTCAATAGGCCAGCAAAAACCATTTGTGTCAGGTGCATTTGCATGTGCTTGACACTCATAAGGGTTGAGTTAACATTTCAATAGCAGGGCACTCACTGAAAAAACTGCTTTGGGCTTTTGCGTCTTAATCCTTCCACAGCCTTTCAGTACAGCATAATTGTGGTAAAATAATCTACATTTTCAGATACTTTAATAAGCCCTGCTTAGTGCACAAGCAGGCAAAAACACTGTCATTGTAAACAGAATACAAAGAAACATCAAGATCTTGCATTAACAAGGGAATATTTGCTTTACTGAGGCTATTGCACAAACCCGTATTTCCACTTTTCATCTCTCCACAGCAACCTAGTTCCTGATCTAGGGAGTTTATGGTTCCAGAGGAAGCTCCTTCAGCTCAATGATCTGATGGTGACACATCAGGATAAAACTCCACCAGGTCAGAGGCTGGGCAGGAAGAGAGTACCCTGTTAAACTGCATGACCTGCAGGTACACTGAGCTCAATGTAATGGGAAAATTTACATCCTCTGATAAATTTACCATTCCTTGGGCCATACTTCACCTGAAATTAAGAGGGAGCATCCTATCATCACCTTTACTTATTCTATTTAAAAATAAACTAACAGAGGTATTACACCTGCATTTTCTGAAGTGCCAAGCAAGCCTCCCAGCACAGCCTTCCTTACTTTTTCAGGTCCCATAGGGCTTAGCCTAAACCTAGGCAGTGAGCAGGTCATGGAGAATAGAACTCCAGGTAGCAAAGCAAAATTGCAGGAAAGCAAGGGATATGTGCACGGATTTCTCCTATCTGTAGAACCGCTTTTAGACCTAGGCATCTACAATTTGCCTTTGTCTTACTTCTGGATATGGAAGCATTTTTCACATTTCAGCTTAACAATGGGAATCAACCAGCACTTTCCCTGATGGATGAAGACAATGATTCTCTATTTGGAACTATTTTTATTTAGGATCTCCTTCCACAGTCATATTGGACGAATAGGCACTTTTTTTTTTTTTAAGTGATTTGAGACCTCATTTTAAAGAAGCCAACTGGGCTCTAGACTAGAGTACGTGCCTCACAGAATCATTGAAGTTGTGAAAGACTCCCATGTTCATGAAGCCCAACCACTAACCCAGAACAGCCAAGTCCACCCTTAAGGCATATCCCCACCATTCAGACGCCTTTGAACACTCCCAGGGGTGGCAATTCCACCACTTCACTTGGTAGCCTTTTCCAATGCCTGACCACCCTTTCAGTGAATAACTTTTTCCATAATATCTGATCTAAGCCTCTCCTGGAGCATCTTGAGGCTATTTCCTCTAGTCTTGTCACTTATTCCTGGGGAGAAGACTCACCTACACCTCACTGCAACCTCCTTTATAGTAGTTGCAGAAAGTGATCCGACACTTGTTTTGTATCATGTTGTGGTATATATTTAGCCAGGTTAATAATTTCTAAAAAGTTCTTTAGAGGTGAAAAATGCTGTAAAAGTACAATTTTATAATATGTGGCATAGAAGACTCTCTGGGCATCAGATAATGATTTAGACGGAAATGTACTACCAGTCCATGAAAATCAAAACTCTACATGGCCTAACCTGGAGAACCTCAAACTCCATTGCTTTTGAAAGTTACCACCTGACTTCTCCTTTGGATACAACTGTTGTGTGTCAACATTGTGTCTGCCTACCTTTGTGCTGAATTCTACAGGATGTTGCACCTTTCTTGATTCGTTTTAGTGGGTTTGCAGTTGCAAAGAGCAGGGGAAGGCAAAGGAGAAGGTTGAATACTTTAGAAGTTAGTAATGTTATCTCTCAGGAAATAAAAAATTTCTTTCTGGCAGACTGACCTTATCAATGTTCAAAGCCATCCCTCTTCGTGATAACACTAGCTTATTTAAAAGGTTAAATTCCTCCTGTGCTGAATAAAAAAAATCATATTTGAAAAAGTCTATATAATGTAACAACTTTCTTTTTAATTTATGTTTTCATTGAAAAAAAAAGTATATTTCTTGTATGAAATAACATGAAAAAAATAAAGTCTAAATTCTTTTGGTCCTAACAACTAGCTTTCAGAACAGCTGGATAAATGACTGTCAGCTGAAAAACAATGTCATGGTACATTTTCTGTGTTCTTAATTATTAGAAAACCAGGACAATGCACAACCCAACCAGGTTAAAATTAGATTCAGCCCAGATCATAAGGCAATCATGAGGCACTCTTAACTTTGAAATGAAAGACAATTATCTTAAAATGATACCCAAAACAAAGCTCAGACAATCCCAAGCAAATAGCTTGGTCTAGACACAGCAGTTTTATTATTAGGCAGAGAGGGTTTTTTTAAGTCTCGATCCAACAAATGGATTGATTGATTATATAAATAAATATTTTCCAGAACTTTATACTTGCAGTGGGCCAAATCTGCAGCATCCATCTGGAAATACAGCCTATTTAAAGATATTATTCATTTTCCATCTTTTTTTAGTGCTTGGCTAAGTTCTAAATGGATCACCAAAGACCGATATCTCTGCCTGTTTTCTGATGAAGTCACAATCTGAACTCCCCAAAACAGAAGTTTTCTTGTAAAAATTACATCATTTTCTCTACATAAACCATCTCTATGAGAAAAGATGAATTACTCTGCATTTTCTGTCAATCCTTAGCTATTCAGCTGATAATACCAACAAGGAAAAGAATTTGTTGAGTCTGGAGCTGTGATTTTCTGCTGAGGAAGAGAAACGCTTCCTGGGAACCAAACTGAGAGCTACAGCTCATTTTTATCTTGACAATGAGAAAGCAAGCATGACTTTCACTTGTTGTTGACCTTTGTTGCAGTTGGAACACAGATCTAAAAGTCAGCGCTATATATATAAAACATTATTCACATAAACTATCATGTATAGAGTGGGAAAAACATATTTTACTATTTATAAAACATCCCTGCGTGAGCAAAGTTCTGGCAACATTAATCACAATTGTGTGAATGCCTATCCACAGCAAGTAAAATGTAGCATTTTGAGTGATTCATCTCATCTCTGCTGCTCTGGAAGGGGTGGGCTGCCCTTGAATGGAGCTTGAAACTAACTACAAAAAGCTGAGATACTGGCACTGGGGAACCTCACTCAAAAGCTCCTCTGGCTCTCAGACTTTGAGCCCAACACTGGATGTGTGCTGTCCCTTGGGAGGTATGTTTAGATTTTGGTGTAGTGACTTTGCCCTAAATGCTACCTGATTAAACCGAAGTGAAAACTACCTGTGTGGGAACTGCCACAACTTGTGAACATACAACTGAATTAGAGGTTTAGATTACATATTGGGAAGAAATTCTGAACTGTGAAGATTGAGAGACACACAGGTTGCTCAGGGAAGCATGGATGCCCCATCTTTGGAAGTGTTCAAGGCCAGATTGGAAGGGGCTCTGAGCACCCCGGTCTCGTGCAAGATGTCGCTGCCCACAGCAGGGGGATTGGAACAAGATGATCTTCAGTGTCCCTTCCAAACCAACCATTTTATGATTCTATGATTCCATCATTCTATGAATACTTTGGATTTCTTTTTTTAAACCAAAATATACAAATAATTTTATTCAACACCCTTGTAGTTCCACGTGATGAATAATAATGATGATCCCTTTCAAAAAAAGCTCGATGATCCCTTTCAAAAAAAGCCATTCTATGATTCTATCTGTAGTTTTGAAAGCTGAACATAGCATTAAGCAAATCCCAATTGCCAGTAATATTCTGGCCCAATGGATCCATGTTCTCAGGGATATTTTTCAGCTTTATTAGCTTATTTAATTATGTCCTTATTAGCTTTTCTAATTACCAAAGTAATGCTTACATGTTCCAGCAGAAAAATGTTTGAAGACTTTATTTTTCAAGTGATTAAATAAAGTTATAAGATGCACATTAGTTGTCTGAATAAATGTAGGATGATATCTCACCTTTGAACTGACTGTCCTCATTTAAAAAAAAATACTATCAGAATAGTGAAATAGCTAGGATCTTAACACTTTCTTCTTGAACTTTCTAACAAATAAGTGCCATGGAACCACTGTGAAAATGTTTCCCTCATTTCTTATTATACTGTATTTACAAAGCAATTCAGTAAAAATTTGTCTTAAACTTGATGAACAAGACTGTGAAATACATTACATTAACAGGACAAAGTCTATTGTCAAAGCTTCTGAAGTACTCTGCCGGAGCCAATGTTTTCCAAGGGAAGCTTATTCTATCATTCTACCAAAATTTCAAAGTGTTTCAGTTATTATGCTAATCACATGAAAATTAGCTGTTCTTGAGTCCCTCCCACCTCACTAATTTTCTCACATCAGTGCAGCTCATTTGCAAGTGTTCAGCTCTCACCTGGAAACAGGTCAGATGTCTGCATTTCCCAACACCCTTGCATCCCTTCTGACAACTCCCTGCATGTTCTCAGAGTTGACCTGCCTGCAAAATAATTTGAAAACCTGCACTTCAGCTATACATTGCCAAGGTATACTAGCTAGTCTCATATACATAACTGGCTACTCAGGTATTCTGGACCCATTCTGCTCCTTGTTACAGCTTCAGAATGCTTCAGATTTTCAGCAGTACTTTTATATAAAAAGCACCGACTTGGAACAGACTATAAATGGCACATATTTGCAGTTCTACACAAAAAACTGGAGCCTCTTTTCAGTATCCTATGAATCTGAAATTGCAAAAGGTGCGATTGCCACGTTTCTTCTTTGAATTTATTTTAAAATATACCAAAGGAAAAAAGAGTAGCCATTTCCTTCAAAACATGAATTCCTAAAGTGACTCTATATCTGATATTTCTCTCCTGTCATGTACCTGTTTGTTTTTATATGTTGGCTGTTTTTTTCTAGGATATATCAGGAATCAGTATTTGATCCTGTTTAGTAGGATGTGGAATATATATTATTTGTTATCAGGAAGGAAGTGTATGCAGAAAAGTCCCAGAAGAGCATGAAAATGATAAAAAACAAAGGATATCCCTAGTGGAATTAATGCTAATATCTGTATTTATTTATACCACTACCCACAGGCGCTCCACGATAAAATACTACTATTTCAAAAACTGATTACGTTGATTTCAAAATTAATTAAATAAAGAATTTTCTTGAATAAACAATCTAAGGGAATTCAACATCTCATTCAATTGCTTTACTTTAACTGGAGTACCAGCTTTTAAAATATTAAGACACATATAATTTAAAAAAAAAATCAAAGGAAAATTTGAAATACATTCATTTGCTTGCAAATGTGATTTTAAATATTTTGAAGTCAGTTAATGAAGATGGACACCTTCCTATAAAATATTTCCAAAAGGAAAAAGAATCTGGTAGTTTTAACTACCTTAGAGTTACATAAAGTCACATAATCAGCCAACATATATTTACATAAATTTCATTTTCTGTTTACTTCCTGTCCTCAAAAAAAAGCTTGCTTTATAAATATTTTCACCTAAAATCCCTTTAAAGTACTTATTTTAGATTTCTGTATATTAAAATGATAGAAAAAGAAGGCTTAGAAAAGATTCGAATACTGTTCATTAGACCTGAAGTTCAAGACGGGATAACAATGTAATTTATTAGAGCTCTAGTATAGCTGAAAAAAAAGCAGGCAAATATTTAGGCATACAGCCTAGGAAATTAAATTTCCTTCTTTCTTTAGACATTCCTAATCTGTAATTTAAGTCTCAAAGAGAAAATTATAAATAAAGCAAAACAAAATAAAAACAAGTTCAGAGATTATGTTAAAACTGACATTTCCCCTGGGGAGGAGGGGATTCATAGATACCCTAAAATGCAATTTTCTATTGCAGATTTTCTTGAACCTCTCTCTGATGTCTCATGCAATCCCTTATATTTCCAAGTTTCAAAAGAATTTTAAGGGGGGATAAATTATTTCTAGGTTAGTTAAGCCACCTGCAATTCATTAAATGGAGAAATTCAGCACACACATCAAATATAAAGAATAACTTTTTCTCTTTTGCCTTAACACTTCCAGTGAAATGTGCTTCACAAAATTTGACAAGTCTAAGGTGAGATGCACAGGCTTAATAGTCAAGGGTTTGCATTCATTCCTTTGTACAGGATGCTTTGCAACGCCATCCTAGTGACCATTAATTTCAGTAACGTGAAATATGCAGTGAATCCCATTCCCTCTCCCTTATAAATGGCTGTCTTAGCTGAGACCTAATAACAGAAGTGGCAAGCTAAATATTGATGGCAGATCTTTTCCTCCGGATATGCAGAAACCACAAAATGCTGAACTTTCTGCTCCTGTGGAAATTATGTTCCTGATTTCCCGAGGTTCCTTAGAAAATCCCCAGACAGTGCTGTGTCCAGCCAGTATTCCTGTTTGCCATCAGTGTTGTTCGGATGAATGATCACTGCTAACGGAGGGAGGTTTCCTGTGCTCCCAGCCCTCTTAACAACCCTCACAGATGAGTTAGGCTGTTTTCAGCCCTTCTCCAGCCCTGCAGCAACACCTGAGATGTCTCTAAGAGATGCAAAGATCACTAGGGAGAAGACATAGAGAGGGAAGGAGGATGGGAGACTCCTCTCCCATACCCCAGAAAAAGAAGGACTGAGGTTTGGATATTTTTAAGTTCTGCATCAGTGGTACAGACTACCCGAAGAACTGGGGCCAAAGATCATTAGACAGCAAAATAACCCACAAAGTTCATAAACATATGGATGGCCAAAGAGAGTTAAGCAATTTTTTAAAAAATCACACTCAAGTACTTTTTCTTCTATACGACCTTTTAAAAACAATGCATGATTTGGTGAGTAGATGGAGGAGTAGATTGCAGCCCTTGGGAATACCAAGATATATAACAGCGGAGCAAGAGGAAAGCCAGGGCTTGTCGGACTGAAATACGATATCAGTCTATGTCGACACAGGAACAAAAGGAAATTAAAGCAGCAATACTGAAAATGCTTTTGCAACAGTATGAGGTGGGAAGATAATATAAAAAAATACCATTGATGGAAACAGACATGGTCAGAGAGCTCCATCATCAGTGTGCATAATGCTGCCAAATCCAGAGGAGTGAGGGTCTCTTTCTTTACAGAAATGCTAGGGTTCTGACATACAGAAAAGTTTTAAAACAAAACTCTTGTTAGGGTGTACATGCACACAAATACACATGAAAAGTATTTGAAAGATTTAATAAAGTTATCAGTCTCAGCTTGCACTGAGACTGACATCTGTATGGACATCAGTATTAAACAACAAAAAAGGCTTTAAAGGGGTATTAGTATATTTATATTAGTGAAAATTAAATGAAAAGTAATTGAGAATGTCAGATGTAATATTTCTGTTAATATTTCTGTCTTTCTTGATTCTTTACAATTTCTTAGGCAGAGGGAAGACTACACTGTCATAGCAAAAAGGGTTGCATGAAGACATTTAAAGTATGCTCTATAATAAAAAAAAACGCTGTTATTGCAGGACTTAAAGCACAGAACATCTGGTTTATTCAAAAGATTCCTATTAGCTGAGTGGGATCATAATGACCAAATGCACTAACTTAATTCATACAGAAAAATATTTCGCTTTGCCGTGACAAGTTCCCTTATCAGTTTGGTAGAGATGCTGAGAATTAACAACAGCATAAAGCGATGATTTTTTAACCAAATTTCTTTAAATTAAATAAGATACCATAAACAGGATCTACTTGTTTTTTTACTTTATATCTGTGACAGGTTTAAGTCCATACCTGTAATCCCAATGCACATTTCTGTTGCAGGGGTATTTATTCAGTTCCCCGATATATGAACGGGTTTGAGAGATTTGTCGGTATCAACAGCAGCAACAGGGTAAGTATCTTTCTCATGGCAACTAAATTGTTTGGCAGGAAAATCAGCATCACAAGATTAAATGCTTTTTTAAAGAGAATTTCTATAAATGTGCAATAATCGTGGGTCCTCTGTTTATGTTTTTCAGTATGGGAAAAACTGGTATTATTTAGGGGTCAGTCTGAATTAATCAGCAGAATTTACACACTTTCCACCTCACATTCTCATACTGATGAGACCAATGGTGTTTGCAAACCTGGTAACATGTATGGTGCACTTGTTTTCCATAACTTTATGATTTTCTTTTCTATATTTTAGCTTTATTTATCCCTTAAGCTACACAAATTCTAAAATATGAAACAGAATCTGAACCCTTCAATCTAAAACTAAAGCTTTTAGAGGAAACAAAAAAAGACTAACTATGAGACCTCATTGTTCTCTAACATCCTTCAGTTCTCCTCATTATCTCTGGATAACAAGCTATTTTCCAGTATCTTCTGTAGGTTGAAAAATCTTGCTAATGCTCAGCAAATTAAAAGTCCAAAGCTGCAGCCCCTAGAAAATGCCCTTAAGTGCCTACAGCCATATCCCAGGCACTACTAGGTTAGCTTTACAAGTTACTGCAATTGTTATTATCAAAAAAAAATCTACAGCACTGCAAGGATTTGAAATTAAGTCACCAAATCATTAAAGCTTATCCACAGAAAATTCTCCACCCAAGCTCATGGGAGGAGAGAAGTAAGGTCTCTAGCAGTCAAAACTCTAATGCCATGCACAGGATCCAGAACCAAGTGGTTAAGTGACTCTGAATATAGTCAGACTCCTTTTAAAGAGGTAAAAGAAAGCAATAAAACAAAAAGAAGCTACCACACTGAAAAGTTACTGAAATTTTAGGCCTGTCTACACTACTACATACAACGAAGAGCATCTTTACCCACAAACCTAAGTCCACCCACTACACAACATGGCGGTTTATCCAGCTTGCAAGGGGATATTAAAGCACACTAAGTGAAGCTGGTGCTTTAAGTTCTGATCAAAGCATTTCCTTTTCTTCAAGTTCTATTTACACTTGCATTTGACAGGAGTCTTCCTGGGAATATAATCGCAGGCACTAAACTGTAATTTGGGATGAGAACAAGGACATTACTAGTAAAGGGAACACAGGTGGGGTTGCAGTTTACTTAAAACTGTAGAAAAAGGTCTCTAAGAAACTGTGTTTAAAGCCTAAAGAAATATTTCAAGTCCACAGTGATATATTTTTCATGGTAATACCTAATATTTTGCTATGGGCAACAGAAACCATAGCTTCATTATTAAAAAAAAAAACAAGTAAAAGAAAATTTAGAGAAATAAGCAGCACAATTTTTTGTACATCATTTTCCTCATTTTAAAGGAATTATGTGTGCTGAGAGGTGTGCCCATAAACTTAACTTGTATTTCATGGGCTGCAACATTTTAGAACCACAAGGACCTGTGGAAGTGGGAAAAAAAAGAGAAATGGGAAGGCTTAAGGAGCATTTTTCAGAGTCAGATGGGATTGCTAAGACATGCTGAGTATGAGGAAAAGGAAGTTGTCCTTGGGGGTGGTGCATGAAGATAGGCATCTCACTGAGCAGCTAATTTTGTCCCTGGTGTGATGTTCTTCCATCTGCAGGCTACAAGTTTGGCCACTCCCCTGTAAGCATGAAGTGACTAGAAAACATCAGCTAGCTGTTTCAAGATCTGAGAACTTAACACTATGAATCTGGCAGTCAAGCATACCACTGGGATGTTAGCAGAAATATTAGATGTGTATAGGTGGGAAGCAGAGGTTTTTGACAAGGCAGCCATGGGGCTTCAGATGAAAAATTGTGTTACTCAACATTCACAAGATTGCTCTTTAAAAACAGTATAAAAACAACTGTGAAAAAAAATGCATCTTGACTTCATATAAATGTGTGAAGGAAGACTCGTTTGAATCATGAGTTTTCAAAAAATTAGGTTTTTTTTCTGGATGTTATTTGTCTGGAGTCAGGTGAAACCTATTGGTCTTAACTTCTTAAATGCATGTGGAAAGAAAGGAGGAAGAAAGAAAGACAGTGATAACAAAACTTTAGCCTGATTCACATTTACACACATGCTATCATATACCATACTAGCTGTGCAAGTTTTTTAACTGGGGGCAGATGTGTAGTTTTCCCCCAGCTTAGCAACCATTTATGTTGACAAAGGTGGGTCTATCAGTCTTGATGCAAATAGGAATGAGGTCAAGTACAAAATAAATAGAATGGAAGCTTTGCCTTTTGTGAAAGTTTTCTAACACACTCCCTGCAAAGTAAAGAACACAATCATTTTTTTTTTAATTCTTTGCTTCTCACAGACAATTCTGCAAGGTAAAAGAAGAATTACACTGCTAACAAGCCTTCTTCTAGTTTACTGGATGTAAAAGCCATTCTGGAAAACACCTGGAAATAACTTAATTTTATAATCTCTTCAGTAGCAGCCTCTTCCCAAGGCTACTTGAAGAACCTCAACAGGACCTGGTATTTTGTTTCCCATATTGTCAGTAACAATATGGTTTTTGAATAACTGTAATACCAGTAATGTTTAGAAATGCAATTCTGACACAATAGTAGAAGACAGCCTTTGGTTGTGATTTTGATGAAATTCCTGTGAACTACTGTAGCTCCAAATACTCAGCCTCAGACCAGCAGCTATTGCAGGGTGAACCCAGTTCTGTCAGCTCCTATGAAATTTGCTGTAGCTGAAAGCATGGCTAAGGGAATCAAGTTATTATTAATAAATTCAAAATTAATGGATGAAGTAGAAAAACAGACAGACATCCGAATATTTTTAAGTGTAGTCTTTCACTAATTAGCTAAAAGGACTTCATTTTAGAGGTCAGTTGCATCAGCCTCTTTTTTGAGAAAAGGTAAACATATGGTAACCTATGCAGTGTTCACCTGCAAGGCAGAAGGTAGTAAAAAAATAATAAAAAGGACAGTTTCCTAAATATGGGAATCTTAGCTTTACTCACATGCCTATAGTGTCACTTCATAAATCTAAGTCTTTTACAATTAAAATAAAAAAATTGTCCCATTTATTATCATGAGATTGTCTTTAAAATATAAATTCAACATTTTCAGAGGATGAAGTTTCTTTTTCTTCCTGAATCTATTTTTTTTCTTTAATTTTTTAGATTTAACATACAATTCTCACTACCTAGTTAGAAATTCTCTAGATGTCACTCAGCAGTTCAGAATGAAATGAATGAGGGAAATTAAAAGTTTTTCACTGAATAAAGGGTGAAGAGAAATTATCCCAAGGCATGTTTTACAATAATGAAACATTAGAAGACTAACTGTTAAATTTAAAATATAGTAGCACATCAAAAATGTTAGGAGAACTAAATAAATAGCAATAAGAAACTATAGTACCAAAAATAATGTAATCATGCCCCAAGGGAAAAGGTAATTAAAACAGATACGTTCTTATGAAATGCTCTAGTCTCAAAGAATTTGTATTTTGAAAGAAAAGGGAACAGTCACAAAGATCTAAGACAGACTGCATTTGAAAAACAAAACTTTTACTGCTCAGCATTGATACAATATTTAGAAACACATCCCTGCATTTGAACTGTCAGTTGCAAGAAAATTATTTTTGCTTACAAGCTACTTTTTCTTACTTGTTCTATTTTTCTAAACTCTGGCAAATCTGATCATTTTAACTCAGCCTATGATCATTAGTAGACCCAAGACCTCATTTTTATAATGATGTACTGATGGAGGTGAACTGATCCTCTTCCAAATCAAAAGAAAACCAAGGACTTCTGAAATTACCTCAAATCTACTTACGTCAGTGGACCTTCATTTCTTCAGACTTTTACCCAGAAAAATAGTAAGCAAAGAACAAATAGAGCTACTGGATTCGCTGCACTGAAGTGCCAAAGTGTGGTACAGAGATTCTTTAAGTACCTTTTTTTTTGCCTTTTTAGTAAGTGATGCTTGAGAAATGCAGCTGACAGGGGCTTAAAAGCACTAATCTTCAGAAACGAGTTGTAAAACCCCTGCCTGGGTACAACGTGGATTCAGCTGGTGAAAGCACTGTGCACATGTCCCAGTTATTCAACACTGCTCCCCACAGACAAGTGCCTCAACTACTCAGTCCTTATCTCTGAAATCTTTACTGATCCAGATCCAGTACAATAAGAAAACAGCTTAAACTCTGAAGATATTGGTGATGGATAAAAAAGCCACTTCATCTTAGCACAACAGATTTGTCTCTCACATGAGGAAAATCAATCGGTCCAATCACAGAGTTATACAACCATAGAATGGTCTGGGTTGGAAGGGACTCCAAAGATCATCTAGCTCCAGCTCTCCTTCTGTGGGGGCAGGAACACTCACCACTAGACCAGGTTGCTCAGAACTCCATCCAGCCCAGCCTTTAACCCCTGCAGGGATGGAGCCTTTACACCTTCTCTTAGCAACCTATTCAAGTGCCTCACCACCCTTACAGCAAAGAACTTCCTCCTTGTATCTACTCTAAACCTACTCTCTTTCAGCTTGAATCCATTCCCCCTTGTCCTGTAATTTACATGCTCATGTAGAAAGTCCCTCTCCAGCCTTCTTGTAGGCTTCCTTCAGGTATTGGAAGCATGCAAACCTCTTTTCCAGGCTGAACAAACCCAACTCTCTTAGTCTTTCCTAATAGGAGAGGTGCTCCATCCCTCTAATCAACTTGGTGGCCTTCCTTTGGACTTACTCCAACAGGTCCATGTCTTTACTCTAGGTGGACACAGCACTCTGTGTGGGCTCTCACCAGAGCAGAGCAGAGGGGCAGAATCCCCTCCCTCCCCTGCTGCCCACGTTGCTTTGGATGCAGCTCAGGACACAATTGGGTCTCTGGGCTGTGAGTGCACACTGCTGTGTCATGTCCAGCCTCTCACCCACCAGCACCCCCAAGTCCTTCTCACGGGGCTGCTCTGATCCCTGAGCCTGTGCTGATACCAGGGCTGCCCCGACCCAGATGCAGAACCTTACACCTGATCTTGTTAAATCTCATGAGATTTCCATGGGCCACTCCTAGATCTTGTTCAGGACCCTCTGGATGACATCCCACCCTTCAGGTGTGTCAACAGTACCGCTCAGCTTGGTGTCACCTGCAAATGTGCTGAGGGTGGACTCAATCCCTACAGCTTTCTTGAATGAAGGAGGCTGGACAGACATTCAACTAATTCCTGTAAAATCTAGGATCTGTTTCAAACAAATCTATATGTAGTAGTTTCCTGGTAAAGATACATAATCCAGTGAAATAAACATATTTACATTTTATAAAAATCCACATACATTATTTTCTTTGAAGGAAGTAAGGCAAGAACCACATATTCAGTAGCCCCTAAGGAAAAGGGAAAAGCCATAACTATATATATATCCCAAAGTTAGGTGAAAGAAGTAATCCAACCCTAGAACAGATTGCTCAGAGAGGTGGTGGATGCCTCACCCCAGGAAATACTCAAGGTCAGGTTTGAATGGGACTCTGAGCAACTTCATATAGTGTAAAATGTTCCTGCTCATTCCAGGGAGCAGGACTATATGACCTTTAAAGGTCCCTTCCAACCCAAAGTATTCCATGTTTCTATTCTAGGAGGTAATTTTTAATCTTTGGAGTTCTTTGACAATGTTCTAGAGTTTACCTTTAATTAAAAGAGGGCACTTTTCTACTTCATTCTACATAAATTATTCACATGAGCTCTGTGTCTCAGTGATAACACATTAACAGCTCTGTTATTTTATATAATTGCTGTACATAGGTAATCAGAATATATTATGTTGCAGAGATAATTATGGCAGTGTTTTTTGTTGTTGTGAGGTGCTGGGAGCCTCAGCAGTGTGTTTTTGTGACACGCTGCATGTCATATGGATGGGAGAAAATTGTCAAGAATTTCCCATGGCTCGGTATTTTTTGACAAATCTATTACTCCAGCAAATAGATTAGTGACAGAATCTTTCTTTTCCAGAGGCTAAGTCATGTCACCAAAATCTATTGTATTTAGGAAAATGTTTCCTTATTTTGAGGGGTTTAAGCAACACTACAAACATATTTTGTGGCCCATGTGTTATTATTTTAAGGAGTAATTCACAAGAGAGCCCTTTAGCAGTGTACAATACACACATATTGTTATAAACCACTAGGAGTACAGGGAAAATTTAAATTCATAGACTTAATACTCAGAAGCATAGATTTTCCTATTCACATGCTTGTTATGTATATAGATTCTTTGGGGGTTTTTTCCCTTCCCAGAAACAAAATTTTATAGCAAATAGTTATCTGTCCAAGAATGGAAGCAGCTCTACTAGCTCCAGTTTTTCTTTCATTTGAAAAGTTCAGACGGCACAAATCCATCAGAAATGTTGCACTCCAGACTCCTGCACATGCTAGCAGGTATTACTCTAATTCACAGTGTTTCCTCACTCATTTTTTTGGCAGTCCCAACTTTTTTTCTGTGAGATGGAGACTTTTTTCACCAATATGCAATTAACAGGAAATTAGGCCTGATATGTGAATTTGACACCAGTTTACAACAGCCTGCAACTAAAAGATGAATTTCACCTGTCTATTGTGATACATTCTATTGTTTCAAACTTATATCAAGAATTTCCTGGTAAAAGCCAATGAGAAGCATCTCACAGGTCATGTATTCTATCTTCTTAGCAGTAAAAGCTGGTTTTAATACATCCAGTACTTAAATGTATTAAAGAATATTATTTTCCAGACATCGATATATTATTATGCATACATTAAATACTTTCAGTTTAGTGGGCAATGGCTAAGAATCTATTAAATAGGGAAATAATACAGCATGTGGTGTTTAAAACACATAATTATATTAAATATATTTTAATTATCTGTTTCCATTTATGGCAAGCAGAATCTCTTTAGAATTACAGTAGCTTTGGGGATTGGTTGGGTTTGCTTTGGAAAGGTTTCCTAGAGCTGAAAAATCAAAATCCCCAGACAGCGGTTTACAAAGTATGTAGGGATCTCGTATCTGCCTGAGTTTTAGGCACTTTCCTTGCAAAGCATGACTGCGCTCACATTTTAAGAGTAAAAACCACCAGAAAAAATAGAAATAAACACCTTCATATTTTATGTATTAAATACTTTCAATATAAGTTGCTTGATTTTTTTGTCATTTTATAAGCATTTTCTGGTGGTTACAGATTTATCTATAAACTTTTGTGCTCATTAGATATCCTGCATTTTCCACTACCTTTGAGGTTCAGCATCAGGTGCAGAAACAGACTCTATTCTGTTAATATCTAGTGTTTATTTCATTTATTTTTAAAGGCTGGGAATCAAAAATTAACATTTATGAGTTCAAGAGGAAATGGAAAGGTAATAATTATGATGAGGATACATTTCTTACTGATTCAGTAACTGAAAATTCAAACATGTTTTGCATGTTATACATTTGTGACCTTGAAAGTCAGCTTGAAGCCACTACATTTGTTCGGGTTCACCACACACACTTGATCTGTTGAATCACTGACTCATGACATTAAGGTGTGATGAGTATGTAAAGACCATTTGCTAGGGAATTAGGAAGACTACAGAGGTTATAAAGAGGACTAATTTATGGCTGATATAACTGGACTAGGGCTGGAAGCCTTCCGACATCATTACCATTGTAGCTAGACTACAAGAATATATTAAAAAGAGCTGGTAGTGATAAAAAAACCAGACAATAATTTGATGGGGTTTTGCTTTCATTCCAACAAAAAATGCTTTGGAAAAAAAAAATAAACTTGGCAAACTGTGTTCTACTGAATGCTCTCATCCCCCTTCATAGTATAAGCCATGATGATCCAGTGAGAGCATTTTTCCTTCAACTGTTTTTCATGAAGTTTTTTCCTAAGAAAAGACCATCAGATCAAATCTGAGATTGCTTTTACTAAGTAATGACAGTATACATTTTTATATAAATCTGAAAATGGCCAAGTGTGACTATGACGTTATTGTAATGTACTTATGTCTACAAATTAATTAAACATATAATGACTTAATATTACTAATCTGCATTAAAAACCTATCTCAGTAAATAACATGAACCAATTTTGTTATTTTAGCAGCATATTCCAGACTCAGTTCCCTTTTACTTTTTAGGCTTAATCACAACTGTTTGCTACAGCATTTTTTGCATATAAAATATTGAGATTTTTCAACAGAGTACACAGATCATTTCTGCGTACCTTATTACAAAAACAGAAAAGCTGATTTTTTAAAATTAACTTTACTGGTTTTACACTTCTACTCCTTTTATATCTGGGGACCCTCCTCCATAAGGAGGACATAGACCTCTTGGAGTGAATCACAAAGATGCTCAAAGAGCTCGAGCACCTCTGCTATGAAGACAGGCTGAGAGAGCAGGGGCTGTTCAGTATGGAGAAAGGAAGGCCTGGGAGACCTTACTGTGGCCTTTAAGAGGAGTTTATAAGGAAATGGGGACAAATGTTTCAGTAAGGCTGATAGCAATAGGACAAGGGGTAATGGCTTGAAATTAGAAAAGTGTAGATTCAGACTGGATACAAGGAAGAATTTTTTTAATGATGAGAGTGGTGAAACATTGGCACAGGTTGCCTAAAGAGGTGGTGGGTGCTCCATCCCTGGAAATATTCAAGGTCAGGTTGGATGGGACTCTGAGCAACCTGATCTAGTTGAAGATGTCCCTGCTCATTGCAGGAGAGTTGGTATAGATGTCCTTTAAAAGTCCTTTCCAACCCAAACCATTCTGTGATTCTACAATTCTGTTAATTCCTCCATGACTCCATGTGATGAGGTCTTCAATTTGTGCAGAACTGAGGTTAGACTGTTCCAAGGAACGTGAGTGAATTAGTCTCATGTGTTAAAAAAGCATTATAACAGGTCCTTGTACATTTAATCCTAAAGGGTCATTGTGGTAGAGCAAAACATGGCTATTCCTATCTTCACAGCCACTTCAGGAGCACAACTCTATGTGCTACCACAACAACTTGCTTTTACACATCTGAATAGTAACTCCATTATTTCAGGGTTATCAATACATTGGGGTAATTGCACTGCATGACCATAATATGAGCTAGAAAAGAGTCCTCAGCATGAAATTTTGCCAGAATTTTGCAATGCTAGCATTTCCTTATTAGAGGAGACAAGACAGCATAATCTGTGAGAATCCATTGGATTTCCCCGGTTTCATGGAAGAGCACGGAGGATGCACTCTGAAGGACAAACTCCAACCATTTCTCTTGACTTTTCAGTACAGTGATGTGTGGGTATTATGGCCTACTAAAGTGACAGGGGAAAGCTCTGGCTCATGCCCTCGTGCCTACATGCCCCCAGTGCCCTCCTGCTCTCCATCCCATTCCCTGGCAGAAGCATGGAGGTGCTCTATATTGCGCTCCCCATGTCATGTAAACTCAGAAATGCCATCCCTCACAGAGGGGAAGTGTTACACTAGAGCTCATAGAGTTCTGTGAGAAACTTTGGAGGACAATCCATATGCCGTAAAGTGAGGGATGCGGTGGATCTGGAGATAGAGCATTATCATATATGTGTTATCCATAGAGGACAGTTACTATTGGAGTGAGTAGAGAATAGAAGCTATTCAGGTGGCAAAGCTGTGACACAGAGATGTGGTGGAGTAGTCAGGTTTGCTCCCCAGACAACAGCAGCATCACGTACCATATACAGAGCTCTATCTTTCCATGTAATGGAAAGATTGGAGTCTGGCATAGTTTGGGTTATAAAGGCACTATGGCCAGTATAAAAAATAAATGGCAATTTATGACGATAAGCAGCCAATTTGAAAATGCACGGATTTATAGAAAAAAAAAAAAAGTGATTTCTCATCTGATTATTAAATTGATTAGCTTAACGAGGCTATTAATGTACCAGCTGTGAGGCTTTTCAAGGTTTTTCAGCGATGGCTGTTCTAATCTATCCCACTTTTCCCGCAAATTTGACATGACTATACTCACTGGATGAATAGTTACTGACTCACTCATTTCTGTCTCTTGAAAACTACTTGGGTTCACTGCTCTAGTAAATTGAAACCAATATGGACAGATCCTCATAAAGTAAAAGCAGAGAGTGACAAAAAGACCGCATCAAAATTGTTTAAAAATAAACTGGCTATTAATTCTTTCCATGAAAGTTAAAGATGAACAAAAAAGTTTAAATATCTAAGGTCAAACTCTTCCTTTAAGCTTGATTCAAACTGCTGTGTTTGGGTTCTGTTCAGATTTGTGTGAAACTATGAGCCACAATGCTTTGGCTGTAAAATTAAATTAAGTGTCCAGCTGCCTTAGCTTGGGCTCTTATTTCTTGCTAATAAAACTCCTCTCAGCAGAGAGCTGATAATTGTCATTTTCCTACAGTTGCTTTCTGACAAATGCACACCATTTTTGAGCTCTGCTGATCACCTTTGAGTCCTTCCCAAATCAAACCAACAGTCAATGAAGGTGTAAATGTACGTATTGAGAAAAAGTAAATGTGTTACACTTCAGGTGGAATGCAATGTTTATCAATGATAAATCTTGGAAAAAATAAGGTTTTTCTGAGGCTATAGTGATGATTATAACACCATTTCCCTACACCATGAGCACAGAAGGCAGATTGTGCATGAGAAGTGAGAGGCAGAGGATGTAAAAGAGAAGAGAAAGTAGCACGAAAAGCCTCTTCTCATCACATCATCATGCTATATTGGAATCTCAAACAATGAAAGAGGCCATGTGTATTGGTGCCTTCCACAATGCCTCTCCATTGCCCCAGCAGCTCAGGTCTGTCCTGGGTGCTGTCATGTCCCACTCCTTTGTGGAGAAACAGGTCTGAGCCACAGTTATCTCCCACAGGCAGCATCCTGCCCTGGGATCTTGAAATCCTCTGTCTCCATCCACCATGGCAGCAAACTGCTAAGAAATTCTGCCTTTAAGACAGGCAACAACACATGCACTGAACACTATTTTTAAAACTATGCCGATTAAAGGCTGAAAATAGAAAGTATGACGATGATTTTAAACTACAACAAAACGAATCAAGCACATCATAAATTGAAGATGCTAAAATACATAAAGTACAGTGGAAGGTATCTACACTCCTCTCTGGTAAGAGGGCAGGATTTATAGCCTACACAGTGAATAAAATACTCTAAAGCATTTAATTCAAACAGAATACAAGATTGCCTCAGGACAAAAGTTTTAGGTATCTAAACAAATAAAATCTTTAAAAGTATTATTTCTTTATAAAACCTGATCCAGGGAAGACCGTATTTTAAGACACAATTCTAGAAAACCAGTATTCAATTTCTTTCAAGGTTATATGAGGCAAGTCAGCTACAATGGAAATTTAATGGAAAGCAAAATGTTTTGTTGTGGCTTAACCCCAACAGGCAAATAAGCCCCACAGAACCACTTAAACCCCAGTGGAATAGGTGAGAGAATAGGAAAAGTAAAAAGGAGAAAATTTCTGGTTACATAGGACAGAAAAAGAAAAACAAATACAACAATAATAATAGCATTAACAATAACAAATTTGAATATGCAAAACAAGTGATGTACAATGCTGTTGCTCACCACGCACCAACCAATACCCAGCCAGTGCCCTAGCAGCAGTCCCCAGCCAGCTTTCCCCACAGTTTATATACTGAGCATGTCACTACATGTTATGAAGTATCCCTCTGGTCAGTTGGGGTCAACTGTCCTGGCTGTGTCTCTTCCCAACTCCTTGCACCTTCCCAGCCTTCTAGCTGACAGGGCATGAGAAGCTGAAAAGTCCTTGACCTACTATAAACACTACTTAGCAACAACTAAAAGCATCAGCGTGTAATCAACATTGGCCTCAACCTAAATGCAAAACACAGCATTCTTCCAGCTACCTGGAAGAAAATATATTCTACACCAGCTGAAAGCAGATGTTTATACAAGAGGAATTTTAAGAGCTAGGATGCAAAACTTAAAATTTGTTCCTAATCACTCGTTGTCACTGATCTATAAAGCTCACTGAAAATCCTGAAAGGTTCTATTGCAGTAGATTAAATTTTAAACCAAGTGCATACACAGCCACTGAAAAAGTAATGCATAAAACATAATGAGAATAGGCATCACCAGGACTGAAATCAAAACTACATTTTGATGTATAAATTGATCAACTCAGAACAATTACCAAAAAAAAAAAAAAAAAAACACAACCAAAAACTGGAAGTCCAAACCAGCTACAAGATTCAGATATTGCCCCAAAATTTTTACAACAGATGAATACATCTGTGAATCTTTGGTTTCTCTTATTGTCCGTGTCTGGTTTTAAATATTGATTTGAACGTTAAAGCTGAATGCAGTTTCGTAACACAATAAAATATTCACTGGTAGCATTGTGAGCAATTTAATCCCTACAAAGGAAAATTTAGGCTACCCGTCTGCTAGCCTAAGGAAAATTTTATTTCAATGGAGGAACTCCACATTAACTTATATAATACTTATATATTACTTAACTACAGTCAGGATTGAACTATTTAACAAGCTTTTTATACTCTTCATTTGGAAGGGTATTTCTCCATTGCGCAAATGGAAATTGTTGATCTTTTACCCCTTCTTCAATTATAGGAAAGAACTAAGGAAAAAAAAAATGCAAAATTAGTCAAAGTCGAGGACAATGAAAATATGACCATATTTAAGTTTTGTTCTTGGAAACAGGTACTGCCTGCAGAAACATGCCTAAATTAACCCTAAATAGAGCATATACACAGAGAAAGTTAAGGGCAAGAACTAAGTTTTTGGATCCTTAAAAAGAGTCCAAAATCTGACATATCACCCCCAGACTACTTCTAGAATCACAACAGAGTTGGGTTAGAAAGTCTCAGGTAAACAGGCCAAGCAAAACCAGGCATCCCCTGGTAAAGCCATTTCTATTTTACCTCCCCAAAAACACCAGAAAATAAATTATGATGAAGCTTTACCAGGTAATATATGCATTAAAAGATGCAGTTATTGGACAGATAAAATAAGCTAAAGCTTTTTCCACTGTTAATGGAATATACACACATTTAGGGAAGAAATATGGAACTTTGTTGACTCAGATATATTTAAATCAAGTGCACCAGATCTCCCTTTATCTGTGTTCTTTGAGGAATGCAGTTTGTAATTCTTACATGAATGGATCTTCAAAAATCTATTCCAGCAAGTTACTCTTTAGAATTCAGCGTATTCCATGGTGCTCTATTTGTACCAGTTATGAATTTTAGGAGCACAGCAATGGCTTATCTTAACAGTGCAAATCTGTTAACAGGGGTGCTGACAGGCTGTCAGTTCCAAATGGTACTGGCACCACGGGATTCCTGGAGTCTCTGAATCAAACTCTGATTTCAGCTGCACTAACTTTATCCTCTATGAGTCAGTTTTGTTGGGGGTAGTCACTCTTAGGAGTCATGAGTAATAATTTAAAGAGGCCCAACACTGTGTTTGATTTGCTATTCCTACACCTCAGCCTTTCAGTGACTGCAGTTAAGTATTGCAAAGGTTTTCTGCAATCTGTTATCTGAATGGGACGTGAAGCGACAGGACATTACTTTGTTCAGATCTTTCACCGCTGTCAGACTAAAAGAGTCAATATACAGCTCTGATTGTCACAAAATGTATGATTCTGACTCTATACCTTATCCACTGAGTATTGCAAAGTCATAGGTCAAAGTGCTTTTATAGAAGTTGAATATGAGTGGCATAATTTTAGATTTTAAAAAATGAAACTGTTGAGATTTCAAAAGATGAAAGAGATGAGGAGGGGAAAAGAGAGAAAACAGTCAGAGGCATCTATGCAAAGATAATCACAGATAGAGTCACACCCAAAGCTGTGAGGCCCAGGCCATCCTTTACTTGGCACTGAAAAAAAGAGTATTTATAGAACATAATGATTTAACTATAAAAAGAACTCTGGTGTAAATATTCTGAGATAAGAAGGAATAACTGTACCTTCCATCATATTGATGATCAATCTATACATACATATGTGGTATTTTACTGAAATTATTGTGCAGCATATGGCAAGGAGTTGTTGCAATTTTTCTTTCAATTGTTACACAGATGTTATCATCTCTCTTTTTTGAACAGAAAAAATATATTACCTTATTCAGACTTCATCAAAAACTACTATTTGTTGGTACTGTTGTAAAGAACTAAGAAGAAAGTCATGAGGAAAAAGGATGTAACAGTAAGTCAAGAAAAAAAAAAACTATTTCAGTGAAGAGATCAACTGTTTATCCTAAGCCACACATAAAAAAACCCTCTAATTAATTTCCTGTCTAAAACATGCCTGAAGACATAAGACTGCTAACTAATATGATTGCTAACAGTGGAATTAGTTATGTCCTGATCAGACTTCCTAGAAAGGACTGCCGTGAATTGTTTTAGTAAGTATATATGAAGTCTGAAAAGATAAAGATGGCTTGTCTAGAATTCTTTTTTATCTGTCTAGTCATCACAGCATTCTATGAAAATAGCATTATGTGGGATGAAGAAAGACTTGAAGAAACTGCAGCATTACTAGAAGTTGTAGGCGAGAAAATTTGAAGGAGATTAATAATTTTCTGAGGAACGTGAAAGTTCTTTCATATATATGTGCATACATCTCATACACACAGGCACAAAGCTGCACATTGGAAGACCAGTACTCAAGGTCCAGCCCCTGGTCATCATGGGGATAAAAAGAATTTTTCTGTGAAGTTAAATTGGTGTGGGCCGGGGAGTATAGACATTAGGACTCCCAAATTTTATAGTTATGGACTGCTGTGGGCATTGTTTAAGCCTAAGGACAGATGGTTGTCTAAGGTACAATGTTTCTTGGGTTACCTGCTTACAGAGATTTGGTGAGGCTGTGTCACAATCAGCCAAGGAACTGTGCTGATACAGGAGTCATCACTAACCTTAACCCCTAACCCTTTGCAGTAGCAGGTGATACCAGACTGCTCTCCTGGCATCATCCACCCATCCAGCCCAGACCTACACTCCTGGCTTGTAACCTCTCCCAGAGCCCCTTGTGCCCATCAGCTGCCCATGCACAGGGCTGATGTCATTGTCATTTTCAACAATATAAAATTTGTTCATGCATATCAGTCACAAATCTGACAGCTTCCAAAACAGCAGTGATGGAAAAGGTTCTGGGAAACGGTTCTGGGAAAAAACGTACCTCTGTTGGTTGGGGTTCACAACTGTTCCAGAGAATGGCACATTGCTCTGGGCATGTTTACACCTCCATTTTAAAATTACATTCCCAACTTCTTTCTATTCATTTTTGGTCAAATACAGTCTGTCCTTTAAATGTTTTATGCAGGAGATTTTTTAAAATATATTTAGAGTGTATGTCGTCCAGCTTTTCTCTTCACAATGCAGCAGAAAAAGAGAAGTACCTCCAATGAGATTGCAATGCTATTCACCTTCTTACAATGTTCCATATTAAATTGACTATTAAATCAAAAATACCATACTTTGCCAATAAGGTATTTAATGTCTGAAAAAGTATATGACATTTTAAGGAAGCTGTTACAGACAAATCACACTGTACCTCATATTTCAAAGATCCTTTAAAAAAGCCCAATTGTTCTGTCAGCTTCATTGTGGAAATCCAGAGCAACTCTGCCTATTTCTCTGACGCTATTGCTGGGCCCCTCACTGATTGAGCTGATTAGAGTCGACAGAAGCCCCCTGTTGAACCCAACAAGGACTGAATTTCAGCTATAGCTTAGTACAAAATTATTGGCTTGGTCAGGCAAGGACCTAAGGCTTTGTCCCCATACAAGGACAGAATTAGCCAGTAATACCCAATCCTCATTAGTGCATGTTAATTTTTGGTCATGCTAACCAGCACTAGGCCAGGGTAGCTCCATTGCAATGGTCTCTATTTCTCTCCCCTCTGCACAGGCTGAAATTCATTTCCCCATCTGCCCCCCACTGCTCACAGCTACTTTTTCTGGAACCTCACTGCAGCAGTTGCTTCTCTTGTCTTGCACCTCTTTTTTTCTGAAAAACATCACATTTCTAGCAAATTATTGACATCATAGCTAGGTAACCAAGAGATGTTGGTTCTGTTGGAGAGGGAAGATTATAGCTGGAACAAAAATTCTGATACACGCTTGTCTTTGCTAAAGTCCTAGGAAATGTCTCTTCACATCTGACCTACTGTACTTAAACATCAGTAAAATTGATTAAATTTTCTTCCCTCAGACTGAAAAACTGTGTGTAACTGCTTGGAGATGTTGATTTTACACCACGGGGTTTTTCCCCCTTTTATATCTTTATGGCTTTGGGCCTTTAGTAGTTTTAAACCCCAAATCTACAATGAAGAGCAAGTATATGAAAAGATAACTCACTGGAGTTTATGTCTACCTCTGATCACAATCTCCAATAAAGTAAGGTAAAACAATTGTAAAGGTCCATAATACAGTATCTCTCTTGAATGTATTCTCTCTGTAATTCCATAGGGAGACATCACTAATACTCAGCAATATATCTTATTCCATGCTGCTCATTCAGTTCCTCCAAACTCACAGAAGTGCTCTACAAAATGCCCTAGAATGCATCTTATTAGCCTTATGTAAGAAACACGGGTGGTTTTTTTACCACAAAAATGAGTGCAACAGGAAAATGGAGTGCACTAAAAATCATTTTTCAATTGAAAATTGAGGTACAAAGTATAAAAAATAGTATTTCCAGGATTACAAAAGTGAGGATTTTGCTTAGAAATATTTATATAACTAAATGCAAAAAATATAAACATGCAGAAGTGAAAAAAGGTCTTTTTTTTTTTCCAGAGCACTGGAAGCTTTTAGATCTTTGCTTCTTGAAATAATTGAAGAGCTGATAGAGTTAGCAAATTGTTATTTTTTACATGAATCTGAATAAGCATGACATACTGTCATTGAACTTAGATTTGATGAGTCAAAAAGTGTGGTAAGATTCAGAAATATTGCATTGTTTCTCAGATTAAAATTTGTTTATTCTTCCTATTCTTTGGTTATTTTAATATTCTCAAATAAGCACCTTAAAATTAAACGAAAAGCAGGGCAGCAGACACTGCCCCAGAATCAGGTCACTGTGGCATCACTACATGTCCACTTTCTCTTCCTAGAGATTTTGTTGAAATACCCTGTCACTCATTCTCTAGGGTCTTTTTCTTTTCTTAGTGTTTTTCCCATTCAGTCACTATCAGAGTTCACTGCTGCTGAACATTCTAAAGAAATTTTGAAATAAACAGGGTTCAAACCAAGCTGGTCTGAATGATACTTCATTCTGAAACATTAAAAAAAAAAAAAAAAAACCAAACCAAAACAAAAACAAAGAAAACAACTCTATTCCAAAATCATGTGTGAACAGCCAGAATTTTTTCTTTCTAATCTTTGAACTACCAACCACAGAAAACTTTCTAATTTATTTTACAAAACTAAATTGAAATACCTTTAAAAATCCATTAAATATTCAAGGATGGCTAATCTATGGCACATGAATCAAATCAAGGCCATTAGAATGACTCCAACTCACTGTCCTCGTTTCTCAGTAGCATTGGAGGAAGGCAAACTATGTCATATAAAAAAGAGGTCTGCACACAATAGTCAGTCTGTCAAGGTGTGTAGTGCCACACACTGGCTGGGCTACTTCTGAGGTAACTAAAATATTTGGCTATTTTAATTTCTAAATAAAATCCACCAAAGGACTGCCTAGATCACAGGTCTGTGTGGTTCAGAATGCTCATCCTTCTTGATGCTGTTCTCAAATTTAAGTTAGAAGAGATTAAAAGAGAATATATCCAATTTTCAGGGAAAAAAATTAAATAAACAAACACAAAAACCCCAGACTGTTGCTTCCAGGGTTTTTAATGAAAATTTGTGGAAAAGTATTTTCCTTAAAATTATTCTCATGGAAATAAGAATCAAAGCATTTAAAACACCACCAAGGCTGACGGAGTTCAAGAAGCACTCGGAAAATGCTCTCAGGCACATGGTGTGACTCCTAGGGCTCTCTGCTCAGGGCCAGGATTTGGACTTGGTGATCCTGATGGCTCCATTACAACTCAGGATACCCTGTGCTTCTATGAATTTGTCTACATGCATGCATATCAGCAAGTTGGAGTCATGTCAGAAGGTTTGCCCCTGTGGGAAAGTGGGAAAGTTGATGGTGTTTTGTTTTTTTTTAATATGAAACATTATATTCAAGATACAATAAAACAAAGTAGGCTTCTAACAGCAAATATGGAGAAATTAAAGCATTCTTGTGTTGTGGGAGAAGCAAGTTGGCCAGAGTGAGACAAGGTGATGCAGCTGGGACAGCTGAAATTTTTGCGTATGGGAAAAGAAACTTCTGAGTTTATCTTGTTCTTAATGGATAATTTATCTTAACGCAAGTTTTCTCAAGTGCTTTCCAACAGACACTGTCATTCCTGGAAATTACAGTCAAGAAAATTGCTGCTTTAACAGTTCAGCCAA
The DNA here is from genome assembly GCA_013397315.1 of Donacobius atricapilla. Taxonomy (NCBI): domain Eukaryota; kingdom Metazoa; phylum Chordata; class Aves; order Passeriformes; family Mimidae; genus Donacobius; species Donacobius atricapilla. The sequence goes on from WBMY01007047.1 coordinate 149,391, forward strand.
TTTCTGAAGTCTTCTAGTGACTGAGCTACCTGCAGATTGACCACTGATCACTCCAGCTCTTACAGTTTAATGCAACTATGGCCATAATGACCCTACAGAGATATTGCTCCAGGTCCTCTCTCAGTGTCAGCATTGAGAGAGAGATGACTCAGCAGCCAAGTCAAAAGACACAATCCACTGTGCTCTTGATGGATGTTTTGCCTTTCATACTGTCCACGGCTGTGCTGGAGATGAAGCTGTGGGATATTTTAGGCAAAGTCATCCAGACTCAATTTATCAGAGAACTAACCCAAAAACCTTAAAACAATGCAAAGTGATAGAGATTTAGAAGAGACTACATGTAAATATATCTGCTAATCATGTATTTGCTAAGGAGGCAAAACCTCCTTACGTGGTATATGAATGCCAGATACATATTTGCCTAGGTCACTTTAGGGTACACCTGGGAAGAGATTGGTTGACTTCATCAGCAAGAAAACATGCCAAAAAATATTCTTGAAGGCTCTACAACATGACTATTTAAGGAGGTGATGGCTAGGTAGCAAAGTGGGTGCAGTTTCCTTTGGCCCCTCTTCACCCTTTCCACCAGAAATCTCCTAGTCTCTTTACAGAAAGTTCTGATAATAATGCAGATAAAAGTCTATACCCACTCCTTGTATCTTTCACCTACAGTTTGCAGAAGTGGTAAGGAAATAAAGGAACTAGGTTTTACTTGAATTTAGCAGCTTTTAACAGAGCTACAATGAATCATCAGCTACATTTCAGGAGAGAGTATCTGAAGTGCAAATACCAGGGTGCAACTTCTGACACCTAAAATTTTAATCAGGGCAGGAGGTGTTATTTTTTTTTTTAATTATTCTTCTAAGCTCTGTTGAGATTAGAGGAATACTGCATGGTATGATTGTTTCTGAGCTTTGCCCCAAGGTCTTACTTCTCAGGTTGAAATCTTTTTAAGTCTCCTTTGCCATTAACAGGAACTCTAAGTCTGGTAAAATAATGACGAAGTCACTAAAATGTTTCTAGAGGAAAATAAAGTATAGCTAGGAAGGTATGAACATATCTTTGTCTAGGGCAGCCTCTTGCAAAGTATGAAAGAATGAAAACTCTCATTAGAATCACCATTTGCCCAAAGCCAACATAATTCAGTAATTGGAAGTAATGCTCATTGCTTTTACATGGAGCTGACATCAACACTCTGTGTAATTTCAATACAAAGTGCAGCAAAGATCCTCCTTTTCTAAAAGTGCTTGTTTGTTGCAATGCTGATTCAGCTTCTCTAATTCTATAGGTTGAGTGCATGTAGTCAAAGCTCATTTTGGATAACTTCATATTAAGACAGTTACAAGGGGTAGAAAGCAAAAACTGTAGGATTCCCACCAGCAGTAATTTAACTTTTTCTGCAGACCCCTTAGGGTATAAATTAACACTCAGCTCCAGTTTCTGTAAAATAGTGCCCAATGCTCCATATGTTGGAAACATTTCAACATATTATATTAGTTCCTGAAATCTGTACTTGATGTCATGTCCAAGGGTAAAGTCAGTATAGAATTTGTAGATCACACCTGTTTTCAGCTAACTGCACTAATTAACTGCTGACAATATGATATTAAATAGTAGTGTGAATGCTACATAAATAGTTGGTCAAGAATATTTATGATTTCTTCCTATGACCTCACAAGACAAACTAGACTAAACACACACTGGAATAACATTGACTTTTTTCTTTTTTTTTTTCTTTTTTTAAGAAACTTCCATTTTGGAAAAAAAAAATATAAGATAATTTCATAAAATCATAGAATATCCTGAGTTGGAAAGGACAAACTAGGATCATTGAAAATCAACAACTCACTGTATTTTTAATAGGAATAATCTAATTGAGCATCTCCCAACTAAAGCAGTACCCAGAGGTATTCTCACTCATTTCTGCAGATTTTATACCTATGTTGTCACCATTTGTATCACCTGGTAGCTATGAGACTCATCTGGCTATTGTGTTTCAGTACTGTGTGTCCCATAAGAAAGATGCTGGAACAAGTTCAGTGGTGGTGCAAAAAGAAGATAAATGGCTCAGAGCACACGATATAGAGAGGTTGAGAGAGGAGTTTGAACAGCCTGAAGAAAACAGAATTCACCAGACAAAAAGTATAACAGGAGTGGTGAAGCACTGTAACGGGACACCTGGAGAGGTTGTGAAGTCTTCCTCCTTGGAGATATTCAAACACTGGATTGGACAAGGCTTTGGACAACCTCATCTAACTTTGACTGGATAAAATTTCAGAATTCAAAGCTGTTTCTACTTTGACTAGGCATTGCACCAGGCAACCTCCAGAAAGCCCTTTGGACCTAATTTTTTACACAATGCTAGGATTTTTCAGAAAACAGTAATTTTACTATGTCCTTTTAGCCTGAAGGACTATACCTGGTAATTTTTTTGACTTTTTTTAAGAGGGAAATGTTATAAAATCACTTCATCAGCCTAGGGAAAAAAATCTCTGTCAGTGGAATTTAAAATCTGGAAATATTTCCAACTTTCACACATTGTCCTTTTTTTTCTTTCAAGATACATTTCTACAATAGTATCACTGGGAATGATATTTTCATAGCACAGCAAAATATTCATAAAAACCAAAAATTTTTATGATAAAATAATTACAGAGGAAAAAAATGAAAGCCTCTTCACTTCAGGCATTTCTCTGAGTCTCTAGAAATACTAGTATTCAAATTTTTCAACAGTCCTGCCAAAATGAGGAAACAATGAAAGATTATTTGTATAAATTATACCCTGCTAGGCTTAAGATAAAATGTAAACCCAAGAAACAGACCCCTGCAGAAAGGGTTGTTTTTATGAATAAATCTTGCAGATTGTTCTAACAGTGAGTGAACCTCATTTCTGAACACAAGAGCAAATTAATGAGCATGCAGGTCTTGCACCATTGCTTTTCAGGGAGGCTGACATCTCCTCAGAGAAACAGTGGCAAGTCCTATATTTGTGAAGCAGATGAAGCGCTTTCCTTAACTCCCAGATGTCCTGAATCCAGATTTCTATCCATGAACTGGGGTAGAAGGAAGAGTGTTATAATGACCAATAGAAGTTTTTCTATTGGCGAGCGCACATTTTACGCTGGGGGCTGTTCAGTGCAGCCTGTAGATGCTGGGGTCTTTCAGATATAGGTGGGGGCTCATACTACACCAATTCTAGTGGACAGTACAGAGCCCGCTGTGACAGGCAGCAGTTGCTGACTCCTGGGAAAGACTAAGCTGCAAGCAGAAAATATTAGCAGCTGCAAGTAGAAAATAAAAGTACTGGCAGGAAAGAGCAAGAGCCATAATGCAATATCCATGGAGTTGCAATCTAAGGTGAGGCCTCTGTTCTCTTTTGCCCTGGAACTAGAGAGCCTTGCTGAGCTACCAAAATCTCATTAGTGACCAGTGGTATAAATAATCAACATCTGCTGCACCACAGCAAAATCCTCTTTTTTCCAGGTTACAAAGGCTGCCCTCCTTCGTGCAGGCAACATTTAAATGGTAACCACTTCCAGACCTGCCTAGGACACACACAGGCTCAGTACTTGTTAGAGGTGGTATAATAGTTTTTTATGTTTACCTATTTATTTTCCCAGTCCACCTGATGGCGGAAGAAAAACAAAAGCCATCTGAGCCCCTGGACACTGAGTTTGGCATGACATTAATGACACGATGTTTATGGAGCACCTCCAGAAGCATTGGCCAGATGAGTGCACTGTGTGATATAGGAATGATCTCTGGAAAAGCTCAAGCTGCAGGGAGAGGAAGAGGGTGATGGCAGTCCTGACATCTCAGGACTCCCTCCATGATTTCCCAAGTCTGGGCAAATCCATGTCTGAGGTGGTGACATGTAGCTCCATCTGCCACAAGGCTCTTAGCTTGAGTTTCCATGCACTCAGCTGCTGTCAGTGCAAAGTCTGGAGCTGTGCCATGTGGGAAGGAGGAGCCCATTGCAGTGGGAAAATAATTTCCATATCTCCAGAAGCCAGCATTTCCCATGCCACAGGGAAGAACACTAGCCATATCTGTTCCATTCATTATTTTAAATAGCATAGACATGAAAGGAGCTTAACACCCAGAATCCCTTTTCTACAATTACTGCCATTTTAATTGCCCAGTATAAGCCATTTTCTCTAGGTTGTTGCGGCCAAAGAAATTGAAAAAATAATGTGTAAAATAGACATTTCTGTTTAATATGCGTTTAAATTAGAAAAAAAATCCTCATCTAAAAATAGTGTAACAAGTCAGTAATGGCAAAAACAGTGATGAAAAGAAAGCAACATTCACTGATGTTTTGTTTCATTGTCTTTTCCTGCAGTTATGATGAATAGAAATCCTACTTTAAAAGGAAAAAAAAATCTTAATTCATCATCTATTTCCATTAGCTAGGGAAATCAGAAAAAAAATTAAATTGCTATGCAATAAAAGGGTCCAGATTCAAAGCAGGATATTAAGGAACAGGGTAAAAAGGAACTCTTTTGAGTTTTGTGTTCTAATATATTCTTTGTAATTAAGAAAAAAAAAAGAAAATGGACTTCATTTGAAATAACTTGGTAACTCAAATGCACACAAGTCAAACAGCTGCTTTTTTAGCTCAAAACACACTGAAAAGAGACAGAAGGTATATAGTTTATGTCAAATGCTGCTGGCATTTTGTCACATTCATAAGTATTAATTTACATACATGCACCTACTTGCACTTTATAGGTGTGGAGGTCAATTACTGCAAGCATAATTAACATCTTACTGCCAAAATTTGTTAAGCCATTAAGGCAAAATGAAGATTAGAATCACAGAGCATGATAACTAGATGCTCTATTAAAGGATGAGTAATAAAATCTTGGACCTGAAAAATCTTGTCTCATTTAGAATATTGTCAATTCCAAGAAAACAATTCTTTGACTTCAGAAAATCAGAAGTAGTAGAAATTAATGAATTCTGTAGCATAAAAAGAAAAAGTGTGCGAAGCTCATATAAATTAGTATGAAACAAGGTTAAAGTAAATGTTTCACGAAGAACAGAAACTGAAATACATCTCGCAATAGCCAGAGAATGAGTGGGGCGACTTTTAGGGCCTGCTTTTCAACACCTGCAAGGAGGTAACCAAGAGGACAAAGCCAAACTCTTCACCCAGATGCTTCGTGGGAGAACAGACAGCAGTCATTTCACTGAATTGGAGGAGGTTCCATCTGGACCTCATAAGGGGGAAAAGAACTTACTATGAAGTTAATTGAGAACAGAGTCCAGTGAGGTTAAGGGATCTCAACCCTTGGAGGTTTTCATGATGTAAATGGATAACCGTGCTCTGATTTCAGTGTTGACCCCATTTTGAAGAACAGGTTGTACAGAGACCTCACAAGGTTCCTTACACTTCAGCAGTTCTGTGGCACATATGGTGATGAGAAAAAATAAAAACCAATATTGAAATTTCAGTATTGAAAGAAAGTAGATGTATACTATGTGTTTCTCTCTAAAATAGAAGCACTAGCAGTATTTATAGTCACAACCTCTCAGAAATGGTAAATAAGCTCTGTGCTTGAAAGAGGAATAAAAATCAAAGGTCTGCATCTGAGATGCTGATTGAGAAGTGGGCGTTTAGGCAAATTAATTCCTACATATTCATAAGATAACCACATCATTGTTATTGACTTTAAAAGTCCTTAATAGTCATTAAAATCTTACAGACTGGGAGAAAACATAAATAGTAAGTGATTAAAAAAGCACTTTATTTTTTAACAAAATCCAGTAAAGCTGAATGTAGACCTGAATAGCTTTCTAACTCAAAGCCCCTTCACAAATTCAAAATTAAATTATGCATAAAATCTTGCTTTTGCAATTTTGGAAGAATATTTAAACGTATTTCACATATAAAGTAACGTCTCCCTGGCACCCAGCTCAGTTGTTTTGGGCAACAGGATCTACCTGCGCTGGGAAATAAAGACACCAGTTTCATCATAAGCATGAAATTATAAGAGGATGTCAGAAGTATAAAGACTGATGTCATGAAAAAAAAAGGATATTGCTCACAAGCCAAGGAAACCAAGGAATCGCTACAGTTGGGTGTTTTCAGAGCACAAAACATAATGGAGTAAGTCTGAAAGTCTGGATGAATCAAGTGGAGAGATGCCTGTCCTGTACAAATTCATCCAGTTTTTTACCAGTTGCTGCTTTGACTCCAGTGTCACCCGGACTCATAGAACAGAAAAAGTGAAGATGCCTTTGTCCCTAGCAGTTCTGAGATAAAGGCTAAAATATATTTTTATATACCACACATTCAAAACCTTTCTTAGAGATTCCAGAGAAAGAACACGAGTTACAAGAGCAGTTGCAAATCTTAACAGAGTTCACATGTTCTACTGTAAGATAGACTAAGACATGTATTTTCAGCCCAAACATCACTTCTTAAAGTTAAACAAACTCTGTACATCTTATGGCCAAAAAGATGATCGAACAGCTGAACTGGTTCATTATTTTAATAAAGAAGTTGCATTAATAATTAGTATGTGTTACCTTTCAAACAACAAAAGAATTGATCCTAAAGGTACATTAATAACAAACATTTATACAGATAAAGTTACATTAATAATAAACACTTATATAGATAATTATAACCATTAAAAAGTCCATGCCTAGACACACTTTCTAGCTAAACTGAAAGTTCCTTATCTATTCTTATATTAAGCAACTAATAAAATATTCTCAAATTGAGTTATAATTCTATCATATTACGGGTGCAGCTGATGTTGAGATGAGGAGCTATTAGAAACCTTTAGGAACATCATAGGAGAATATAAAAGCTGCACAGCAACTCTGTGAGGGCTTATAAGAAGCCTATTGCTATATCTGATTTTCAGAAATTCAGAAAGAGCCCATTGACAGAAACCAGAGATTCTTAGTTGAACAGAAATTAAAGAAAACTTTTGCTTACTGTTTGCCCCAAATTTTATGGAAAGCAGGTCTTCCTAAACCTGTTTGCATCCTCTGTATGACTTCGGCTGAGAAAGATAACTGTCAAATGTAAAATATTCAGGCTTTTGAAAGGTTATTGCAAAAGAGGCAGTTAGAAATTAGCACTACTAAATAGCATTAAAGCATAGATTTAACAAAGGACTAGATGAGAAATAAAAAAAGTAGTCAACAGTGGAGCACCATGATTTCAATGAAAATGTCTCTAATGTAGATTTGTAGCTACAGCAGCACATCCTGCACTACTGAACCATTTAATGATATCTTTTGAGATACCTAAAGGTGCTTCTGATGAAAATTTTGGAGGACTGTTCAGGTTAGGAATATTGATGGCTGAGTTGCAGATGTCCACTCCCCCTGAAGGGGAACAAATAAAAGTGCCTGCTTTGTAAGTATCTTTGGAAATCTGGCTCACTGTAAAAGCTACATGTTTTGGGTTTTTTAGCCAAAGGACAGAAATAAGCACTTTTAGATGCCTATGCTAGTTCAGATTAGTAACACCTTAAAAGTGCCGATTTCTCAACTCAGATCCTAAAGAAAACACAGGCTTACTCAAGAAAGTAGTTGAAATAGTTTTGAAATAGTTCCTTCTTTTTTTTTTTTTTTTACTGCAAGTAAGTTACATATTTGGAACTAAAAAACCTAAGTAAAGTCTACAGAAAAAGAGGTTGAATACTGGAAAACAGGGACTCCAGAAATAATGGAAGGCTTGAGACAGATAAGCAAAGAAACTCCTACCACATGACACATGAAAACAACAACAAATTGGATATCACCTGACAACATGCTCTAGCAGCCCAGAAACCCAAACCTCTCCTGGGCTACATCCAAAGCATCATGGGCAGCAGGGTGACAGAAGGGATTCTTTTCCTTTCTCTGCTCTGGTGAGACCCCAGCTGCAGTGCTGCATTCAAGTCTGGGGTCTCAACACAAGTAAGATGTGGACTTGTTGGAATGGGTCTAGAGGAGGCCATAAGGATGGGATGGAGGGATAGAGGGATGGAGCACCTCTACTGTGAGGACAAGCTGAAAGAGCTGGGGTCATTAATCCTTGGTAGGAGACAACTCCAGGGAGACCTTCTTGCAGCCTTTCAGTATATAATGAGGGCTTTTAAGAACGATGGGAATAAATTTTTAGCAGGGCCTGTAGTGACAGGACAAGGAGAAACAGGTTTAACTAAAAGAGAGTAGGCTTAGGTTGGAAACCAGAAAGACAAAATACATGATCAAGATAGTGAGAAGAATGTGGTGAAAAATGTTGCCTGGAGAAGCTGTGGACAACCCATCCTTCGAAGTGTTCAAGGCCAGGTTGGATGGGGCTTTGAAGAAGCCTGTCTTGTGGAAAGTGTTCCTGCCCATCCATTGTAGTTGAAACTGGGTGATTTTTAAATGTCCCTTCCAACCAAACCCAGTCTTTGATCCTGTGATTCACTGCTTACTTTGGAAAAAAATAATTTAATCACCAGATATAAATTTGAAGAGCCGCAGATCCATTTAGTACAAAGGGCAGTACCAAAGCAATTTTATTTCAGCAAGCAATTTATTTTACAGAAGTGATTTTATTTACTAAATGATAACTGATGCAGGGATACCACATAAACGTAAAATGTCTACATTTTAATAAGGACATTGTAAATCAAAATCGTTTCACTTCTGCCACAAGACCTAGTGACCCCAAGTCCCTTAATTACATGTGAACATGTTTCTTTCTAAAATCATTTAAACAGACTCTGCGACAAACTGAAGCTTTAGCAGCATGTGCCAAAGAGTAAACAAAAGAACATCAGAAGTCTGCTGTGAAGAATACAGATGGATATATGAGCAGGTTTTGGCTATGTGGTCATCTTCACAAACACAAAGGAGCACTTGAAACCGTGATAAGAGGCAAACCCCTTGAGTTTGAATCCAAGAAAATTTGTTAGACGGTCAGATCAGGAAGATTGGCAAGAACTGCCATGGAGAGGCAGCAGGTGGAGATCACAATTCAGTAAGTAGAAGTCTCTCCCTCCTCCATCAATACTAGACTAATATGTAATGTGATGCTAAGGACAGCATCATAAATCTGTACACTAGCATGCTAAAAAAAATGAATAGCATTTTCTGAAAGGTTATGTATTTTAATCCCAGTGTCCTGGGTAACACTAATTTAAAATTTAAATTTCATCAGTTGATTTTCCTGACAGTTTCACTTATTTTTACTTCTTGTTATGAATTATATGCGCTATTCAAATAGTTGATTGATTTTTACTCAGATCTGTCAGATGCTTTTCCGTGCCTGTAAAAGTTTTCTATATATACTTATGTCTTTTTAAGTTCTTGTGCTGATGACATCACCTGTTAGTATGCAGTAACTCAGAGAGACAGCAGGAGATTTCAATCATATTGTTGTGTACTAGGTGATAACTAGGCAAAAAAAGAGATGCGATTTAAATTACACAGAAGTATTAAAATTGTTCACTTTAATGAAAATTACATCAAAAGCTAATGATAGAATGGTTTGGATCAGAAAGACATTAAAGATCAGCTAGCTGTGACTCCTCTGCCCTGGGCAGAATCATGTTCCACAAAACCATGTTACTCAAAGTCCTGCCCAAGCTGGCCTTGAACACTTCCAGGGATAGGGCACCTACAAGTTCTCTGGCAAGAAAATGCAAAAGATTGATCGCATACTTGCATATCTTTCTACGTTAATTTTTTTCTACTGTGTATTCATTAAAGAGACTGGCTAATGGGAGTTCTGAAAATTTAGGATAAAGAGTTTGTCTATTTTATGGATACTAAAAAGGAATGTGTGCAAAAAAAAGGTGACTGCAAATAAACACTGAGTTCATAGCTCTCCAGTCTGTGCTTCCAAAGTCATTTCAGCAGAAAAACACAACACCCAGCCCTTCCCCTGGCTGATGCCACCACCCACTCTGTGACTCAAGTCACATTCCTCTGCACTGCCTGACTGCCACACTTACTAGAGGATGATCCAGTTTCTTCCTTTGCAATTTATTAGGTCTCATTGAGAAAAGGGTTTTTTCCACTGATTCTCAAAAAATCAGTCCTTCAAGTTCTGTGCAGATAATTTTGTGCTTTCTCGGCTAGTATAATACAATCCTTACTGTTGCAGGGTCTGAAAACAATACCAATAGCTCACAATATGTTTTACAGGCAATATTTGCTTCTGAAGCACTCAGTCCATTAAATCTGAAAGCAGCAGGGATAAAATCTTGTTTAAGAAAAAAGGACAAATTAAGTTCATGAACTATAGAAAAGAGGTTTCAGTAGAGAGAAAAATATGGCATTAGGGCTAAGAATGAAGACTATAATAATATCTTTTCTAAGGAAAAAAAAAAGACAAAAAAAACTTGCAAAAATGCAGATCAGGAAATGTGTGACATAAAAAGGAGGTGAATACTGAAAATGCACTATACCATCTGGATAATGTTTGCCATCAGCAAAAGCAAACAAGAATCTAAAGGAATACATTTTCCCAGTTATAATGGTTCATAATATAGATAGCTAGTATAATGAACACTTCTATTGAGGTTGGATTCTAATTTCCTTGCTGTTCCCCACTTTTTCAGGCACTTGTAACATTCTTCTTCCTTTTGGCAGAATCACATCCTTTCCCTCTGACTAATACATTAAGAAAGTTCCTCTCACTATTATCTCCTGAAAGTGTTTCACACCCTGGAAGATCCTTTCAGAAACCACTAAAAAAAGAGGTCACACCAAATGAGAAGAAATCTTGCCCAATTCCACAAATATTGTCAGGCTATCAGCCTTAGCATTCCCATTTCTTCTGGCCCATGGAACACTTATACATAAACTACTCTAAAGTCTAGAGAGGTTGGGTTTATTAATTACCTCAGCTGTCTCTCAGTATCTGACACAGCCATGCTAAAATAGTAGTCCCAGTTTCTTTGGCAGCAGCAGTGAAAGGAGGATGCAGTGAAGAATCCTGAGGTGATCAATGGCCTAGACACACTGAAGGCTGGATGAAGGCTGCTGTTAGAATATTCTATCTCTATAAAAATGATCTGAAAAGTGTTAAGACTTTTTTCCCATGTCTTGGAACAGGGAACCACATGGAGTTTTAGATTTAATATACAAATTAGTCTAGCCGCTAGACTGAACAGCTGTATCACTAGTTTAATCTTGAAATCTCACTCAGGCGAATATTAAATTGTATCTCTTTACAAGTTCACCCAATATGTTCAATAGTATTAAATTAGAAATATTTTAATTGATTTATCCCTTGAGGAATTGCTGGTGCATGGTTCTTATAAACTTTCTCACTGTGAACAGACAGCACTCGCAAGTGATACATTCTGAGCAGCCTCCCAGAACTAAAAAGAAAAAGTCTGGGTGACATTTTGCAGTTAAACAAAATCTCATTCTAAGCCAGAATGACACTAACAGGGAGCAGAAGTTTTAAATTGGCTGCTCATAACACACTGCTGAGCTGTTTTGATATCTTCTCAATGTGGAGGCTAAGATGAATATTGCTCTTTGAACATTTTAATGCATATTAACACGTGTCTGCTGTGATAAATTTGGACACCATCTTCCCCTCCCCTTTTATAATATATGCAGAGGTGTCAAAGAATATATGAATATGTAAACACACGGATAAAAGAACACTCAGTGTGCTGGGCATCTGTACAGCTATAACCAATGTAAAAATGGAGTATTTATTTAGCTGACAACAAACTTGTAAATGTCAGTATTTAGGCAAAATGATATCAATTTTCTGAGTAAGCTGAAAAGGGATTAATAAGATTTTATCAAAGTATTGATCATAAGTCTATCATAATCAATGTTTGTTGCTATTTTAATTATGGTATTTGAAACCATACAAATTCAGCAGTACCCAAATTCAATGAAATGAGAAACAGCCTGCTCTCAAGAAAAAATCAGGAGATGGGCAACCAACATACTTCATCTGGGAAGATATTTTCATCAAAATCTAAAGTGTAATTTAAGAGGAAGATGAAAATTTGAAATATTTTCCATGATCGGAGCAGAGGAACAGAATAAATAGTGTGCATCTGGCCGAAAATGTACCATGTTTAACAAGGCATTAATTAGAATTTCCAGTTGAAGTTCCATTTAGTTAAAATATTTAAGTGCATGGGATATGTGCATCTGATATGCATGCATTTAAAATTATTAGAGCAATTTTCATTAGCAGACACTTTATCAGTATGCTTCGAGTGCTAGAAAAGGCTTACTCTGATTCCTTTTCTGTGTATCATTTGATACCAGAATTATCATTAATTTCTTTTTAACCTCTTCACTTTCACAACATGCTTTCATGCAGGTTTGCCTGATTACCTCTCCAGAGTGAATGACACATTTTCTTTACAGAGCTGAACATCAGCAGCGCTAAATAACTCAAGAATCCTGCTGTATGGCCACCAGTGGAACGAGGTACATGAATGGGCAAGGAGAGGCTGTGCAGAGTCAATCTGTCCTGGTTAGTGGTGTGGGAGGAGCACAGGCTGTCTTAGCTCAGTGCCAGCGCAGCCCTGCAACAAAGCTGTGCTGCTGTATATGGCACGGCCCTCATCTCTGCCTCTGGAACACTGTTTCCTCTGGGAGACCAAAGGGGATAGGATATTACCTAATGTGCTACCATTTTCTGAATACCCTTTTTAAAAACAAAACATCCTTTCTAAGGACTAATAAGGCATTTTGTACCAAAATAGATGTGTGGCAATAACTAAGGAAATACTGATGTCAGTGCAGTTTGACTCTTTACTGACTTTTTGCAACAATCACTATCAGCATGTTAATACAAGAAGGAAACAAATGACAAGACTAGAATCAGCCATCAGTTGAAAGGTCTTTATCTCTCCCTATGCAGTATGCATGAAAATCTCAAGCTTTATGACAGCAGAGACTAATTTTAAGTGAACAGTTTACAACTAAATTAGCAAAGCTGCAGTATTCAGCAGCACTCCACTGAACCTAGTTTAGTGCACACTATAAAATTTGTGCTTACTCCACAAAGTTATTTATACTTCCCTCACATCAAATACCCAGGGACCCATAAAAATATTCCTTTCAATCTGTGGAATACTCCTACACCTAAAAAGTCATTTGTCACCTGGAAAATCTGAATTTAAAGCCAAAAGTTGATAAAATTATATTAGATTAAAAATTAATGCCCTTGTAAGACTCTGAGACACCACTTGTCCAAAGCCTTAAACTCTGCTTTTCATCATGATGGTTCCAAAAGAATTGAGGCACAACCTTCTCAGTGTGACTGCTACGTAGAGGTTTTCATAATAGGTAACCCCCTCTTAGTTTTGTCTCTCACATTTCTCACTGTGGTAAGAAAACAATCCAAAATTCCCTTCCTGAAAAAATAATCTAAGAAATACAAAACCACAGAGATGAACTTATAGATGAACTAATCCATGCCTTTTTTATGAAGTTGACCCATTTTTTTCTCGTGTTACTTCTGAACCTCCTTCCTCTGAATGACATGCTGCGTTATGCCATTAGATCTGAAGAGCCCCGGCATGTTAGGAATATGCAGCACCATGCATATTTACAGTTCTCAGCCACCATAAAGAGATGGTTTGTGCACACACAATGTCACTTTGTGCTCCAAGATGCACAGAAAGTCTGGGAAGAGGAAGGGTTGTCACTGTGGTTAGAACTGTTGGTCAACAGCTACATTTAGCTCAGCATCTTTCAAGAAAGCAAACAACCATTTTCTCTTTCACCTGCAAGTGGAATCTAAGCTTTGTTTAACCTAAAAGATGCAGTTCTAATAATCCATACAGACACCTCTTTTCCCATCATTTCCATTGCAATCCTGCTCCTCATTTGATTTCAGATTCTCAGCTCAGTAAATGAAGTGCAGTAGAAAATTTCTGCAATATAAGCTTGTAATAAGGATATATTACAGACTCAAGAAAAATGCTTCAGGCATCAGATTAGATGATTTATAGCAGCTAGGTTTGAATAAGATCAAGGCTTTAGTCATCCAGTTTGTCAGCTGCACAAAATTGATAATTGGATAAAGTTCAGGTCACAGTTAACCTACTGTAAAACATACTTTCAGTTTGGTTTGGTTTTTTAACAGGAACTTCATCAGTAAAAATCTCTGGATTATTCTGCATTACTTCTCCTTTCATCAGTTACTGTTTCAAGTAAAGACAGCAGAGGAGCAACGCCCAAATGTGCCTTCTCCCATCGGAGGAATTAAGCTGAACTAAGCAAGTCCTCTACCAATATAAGGTTATATAATGATTTATCTTTTAGAACAGCCAGTCTCTACACACTGAGCAGAAAGCCAGTCTAATTTAAGAGTGTCCCTGAACAATGCTCTGCAAGCCTGTGAGGATACATATTTCTCTCCACTCCTAAGAACTGTCACCTAACTTGCAACTGGATAATCTCAGCGCTTATATGAAAAATTAAAAAAAATTTAAAAAAAAAGGCAAAAAGAAACAGTCCCTCAAATTATTCTGAGGAAACAATTTAGCTGATTTGTGAATATATTATACAGCTATAAACATACACTGATTATTTTTAATATGCAATATTCCAGCCTATTCAAAAACTATTAAATGCAATAAATCCTGGTATTATATATGTGACACCTCTTAACTTCCTTCAAATACCTGCAGGGCACTGTAATATGGGGCACTATGCCAAAGCTGTATCTTACTTCAAATATTTGTTTCACCAACCAAATGGTCCATGATAGGACTTCATGCTATTCTCTCCTAGAATTAACTTTGAAATGTTAAAACATCTTTATTTGTAGCAATTTAGAAAGTATTGCAACAGCAATACCTGTTTCCTTACATGGTCATAGCCTGTGCACTAAAACCAGAACCAATGAAAAGAAAAAAAGTTGATGTCAAGGACGTGAGTTGTCATGTACCTTTAGAAACTGGAATTAGATCCGTTTTGAGTTCTATGGTCCACTGATACTGAAGAATCACAGACATGCACTTAAATCATGAATTCTTTTGGTTATCAGAACATGAGATGCCTGGCCGTACTTATATTTTGAAGCAATCTGTTTTAGAAGGTCTGAAAATTCACAGAACAGCAGAAACAATAAAAATGCCCTGTGTATTCATTTTTCAGAAACAGTCCCCTTTGCATGAACATGCTGAACCCACACTCGCAAAGCCTACTTCTTAGCCTTAGCAATTCTTTACTTGAAAAAATCAAATAATATTAACAAATAATGAGTTACATCATATGAAGACATGGGAAGGACAAGTTAGACACCACCCCAGGGCATAGAGAACTTCTGTTTGCCTACTAACATAAAGAATAAGCCAGGATGAAAAGTATGTTTTGTCACAGCTTGTGGGGTCTATTTGCATCACACCACCCAACTAATTCCTATTAATGAGATAGCACTGTGTTTTTATGCACAATAGCTTTATGTAACTAAGTTTTATTTTTGCTTTTTAATATTAACTTGTTCTGATTTTGTGGATCTCAAGTACCACCACAGTGCACAGATACTCTAAGTTTTCACATACAGTTGCCATGTAAAATCATGTGTCTTTAGATACCTGATAGATAATATAACAACACAGATTATTCCTTGGCTGGACCGTGTAATCCTTGACTTTTCAAATCTGTGAATTTGCTGGTGTCATCTGCTTCAAGACAGACAAAAACCTCAGTCCACCTCTTCAGCTTTTCCCATGTTAACTAATAAAAGCTGCTCTCTAGATTTAGATGTGGTTCATTCTATCTTTCTGCAAATACTGTTGCATCTCTATGAAACACAGTCAACACATAAATAAGAAACCAAGAGGAAAGGAACATCAACCAGCGGACATTATAAATCTCTTACTCAGCTAACACTTTTTCCATAGGAAATTTATGAACACATTTTATTTCTTTCTTTTCCTCCATTCCCACAATTTTTTCACATTGCTCAGATCCACTTTTCCACATATGGTACCTTTCTGTGGACCCTTTTCATACACTCCTCTAATTTTTTTTATCAATCTTTTCTCCAGTATACCCACTGACACTCTCTCATCCCAACTTATCTTTCCAAACAGATACACAGACCTGGAAAGAAAAGTCATCAGTACTACTAGTAGGATAAAGTAGGACAACTAATGTTTCCCTCTTTGAGATCAGCTACTCATTCAAAAGCTACCTCTTTCCCAGCAGCTAAAGAAGGCAAGTGTTGACATTCATGGAACAACTTAGGCATTTGCTCAGCAATCACCTAATTTAAACTGCTGAATTACTAGGAAGTAGAGCAGGAAACAGTAAATCCTCAAAACATTTAAAAAAAATCTTAAGAGTTCATGAAGTCACCTGGTTGTTTGAAAAGTTGTAGGAAGGGGTTTAGAGTCTGTAAGCATAGGCAAAATTTCTACCTGCTGATACTAGACTGCAACCATCTCCAAATTACAGCAAAGGCCAGTGAGTCACATTTAAAAACTTATTATATCTCTAGCTTTTTTCCCCCCATTACTGCTTGGAATGGCCTTGTGAAAGCCCCATTAATTCATCTACAGAAGATTTTAAAATTAGCTATGGGCAGAAGTAAGAGAACCCAGAACAAGTTTAGCTAACACACTTCCAGGCTAGGGCACCAGCCTTTGGCCTAATGTAAGAACACTACTGTGGGCTCGATATTTCTGAGCCCGGAAGAATTTTAGCTTGCTAATCATTGCTAGCTCTTTTCCCAAGGGAAAGCTGTCAACAGTTTCATCTTTTTTTCAAAACATCTCTCTCTGTTTCTCAAAACAGTTTAAGTAAAAAGTGTTCCCTTTCCCATAACAACTGTCCCCAGGTGTTGTTTCCTCTCACTTAACCAATGGAGACAAGTATCAATCCAATGGACCAATAATAGACCTTTTTAGCACAGTATGTTATAAAAGAAACTGTTGGAATTGTAAATAAAGCCTTCTTTCTCTTCTGACAACTATACGGAGTCAATATATTTCATGTCCTACCGTGACACACAACAATGGAAGACCTTTCCTTTCCCCAGAAGGTTTTTTTTGCAGAGGTAAAAGCAGTGTTAAAAAACACTTTAGGATCCTCAGGGAAGAAGTGTTATGCTCTTTGTCCCAAGGCATCTGGTACTCTCTGGTCATGTAAAATTGTCCTTTGGCCACTCTCAGTATGTACTTTTGGACCCCTTCTATAAGTTAACACTGACTCTTTTTCTGCATGTTTAAAGGGCTCAGTAATTTCCCAAAAAGAAGAATAAAACTGGGTCTTCTGGCACCAGGTTGCCAGGAGTGGAACTTCAATTGCGACACTGAAATATCCTGCTAAGCTGCTCCTGTATGATCTGTCTTTAGAGTATTAATTAATTTTAAAAGAGAAGTTGTTATTACAGCATCCCTGGAAGTGTTCGAGGCCAGGCTAGACTTTCATCACACTGGTCTTGTGGAAGGTGTCCCTGCCCATGGCAGGGGGGTTGGAATTAGGTGATCTTTAAGGTCCCTTCCAACCCAAACCATTTTATCATGTGATTGTATTAAAAATGATCAGTAGTTTGTGCCTTCTTAATATGTTTTCGTACCTCTTCTGTCCTACTTCATCTGTTTTTATTTTCTCCTTAACTTATTAAGAAATATTTGGGAGAGGGTTTGTCTTTTCATTCTATGCTCCTGCTGCCTTACACAATAGTTCCCAGTTTTCACAACAGATATAAAGACAGCAGGGGAAAATATCTGTGTAAGAAGAAGTTGATTTTGTACACTTTGTTAACACTGGTTAATGAAAACTTCCTTAATTTCTTGAAAAATAGGGGGCTTTTTTCTTTTTTTTTTACAAGTTTGGCTTTAAATTTCCCAAAGGAATTAATTCTAAATGCAGGTTATGTCAGAAAAGATACGTCACTCAAGTTTACTCCAATTCCTGTATTTCATTGCAAACATAATATCTGAAAGCTGCACCATCACTGACATCAGTATATGATATAAAAAGTTTGCAGTGTGATTATGCCAACAAGGACTTGTCAAAGTCAGGGGAAGAGAAGGCAAAGTCAAAGTAAAATGTTCAAGTATTTCAAAGTTACTAGAAAAAGTAGTCTGGCACTGTAGGAGTCAAAATGAAACAGAGGAAAGGAAAAGCTGAACTAAACATTTAGAGTGACTGAGGTCTAGGAAAGAGAGGGTAAGATTTTAAAGTTTGGAGCCTAGAATGTTCAGTCCTTAGTATATAATTGCATTCTTCAAAATCAATCACTAATAAATGTTAATTAAAGTCACAGAATCATCACAGAGCTATAGAATTACAAGCAGAGTTGGAAGTGAGCTGGAAGTGTGTCTTATTGTTCAATTCATTCTCAAAGTGAAGAACTTCAAAGTTGAAGCAGGTGTCTCAGGGCCCATATTAATTTAGAAATAATTTCAGGTCCTTATAATTTTTAGAAGATTTTAAAAGGAACTTTGAAAATTTTAAATCCAGAAGTTCTGTGGGGTTTAAGCTGAATGCCATTTAAAGCTAAGAAAATCACAATTCTTTTCACAGCACTTCTAAGCAAAATGTAAGCATCTCATTATTGGAAACTTAGTATTATGAGTTAAACTGCATATTCCTAAAGGGACAGAGGCTTTCAGAGGTCACTAGAAGAGGACAAAGCCCTTGGATTATAGGGCAGAAACTAAGTATGAGCTGTATTTTGCTTGCAACTGCAAAGTTTAAATACGTAACTGAGAACAGGGGTTTTTTTGTCAAAAAAACGCTTTAATTTTCAAATTCCTACGGCCAAAGTGAGATATCTCTTTCTACTTATCTCTTCTTAGACTAAGTAGAATACATTGCAGTTATATGTGTGTTTGTAAAGATCTAAGCCAATGATAATTAAAATCTCCAATAGCACTGAGGGCTTAGTGTAGTAAAGCAGCTGTGCATATTCTATCTCTTAACAATATAATGTGCCTTGTAGAAAACCAAATCCTAGTGAAAGTATAATTTTATCAATTCTCTGGGTACTCTCTGTTGCAATTAGAACAAATTTTATTTTTATTTAGTAGAGTTAGAATAAAGTGCATGCTTGTCTCATAACAGGATGCTGAACATGGAAAGGTCTCTTAATTGTATGGCTTTATGGAGTTCAAAGTCTTGATGTCTGAAATTTCTGCAGGCTCTAACTATGGATTAAACTAAACTCAGCCATTCTTAATTTGCAATTTAACCAGTAACAATGTGTTTTGTAAACAAGTGAAAAAATGCTGCTTTTTTGTTATTGAGAGCTGAGTGAAAAAGACATTGTAGAAAATATTCTCCCATGATAAAACCCGTCTCCCAGGTGAGTTAATCAGTTTACTCAAAATTGTTTCTTTTTGTTCTCTAAAATCATCAAAGTTACCTACAAATTCCTATATTTCTTTTCAGGACTTTATTCAATAAAGGATCTGAATAAAAATATGCTTTTAACTGGATTCAACATGGAGATAAAATTTTTAACCAAACATTTTCCTCTTAGAGACAGACACTTGACATAACAGTAAACTCTACATTTCTATTCAACAAATAAGTTAAAGAGTACTCTTTTATATGAGGATCCTTGAAACACAACTATATTCTAAAGATATCATTTTATCATGATCTCTTCTACCCTGGGAAAACTTTTTTTTCAAATAACATACAAAAAAAATATCCCCTTTGTAGCTGTAAACCTCCCATAGACATTTTATATAAACAATCAGGAGACTTTGAGTTCACTACAGAAAGAGCATGTATTTCTAATAACATTTAATAGACTGCCTACATACCCATTATTTCACAATTTCCTTGTGCTTTTCTGAATGGGTGAAGATTTACACTGCAAAGCAAAGACAAAAAATAATTTTGATCCCTTAACTGGAGAATGAATACATGACAAGATTAGGCAGGACAGTAGACTGAGGAAGCAGCCACCAATGTAAAGGTACTAGCAGTATATTTTAAGATAGAACATGCTTCTTTTTTCAGAAAGATTTTACCATGGCAAAATTTATCTTAAGCTACAAGTTGAATTATGACTAATTTCTCAATTTACGCTCAGAGCTAGAAGAATTACATCAATCATTCCCAATGATCAGGGATATCATAACTTTCTAACTTTAATAAATAACAGCATTTTAATATATTTAATCAGGATGATGTCTCCAGAAGAAACATGTTTCTTAAGGAAAATTACCTTTAGATGCAAAATTTGGAAAATATCTGAAAAGGCTATGAATTCATAATATGACTTCAGGCTCCTGAAGTTTTCTGAATCTGAGTCTCTTGACTCTTTACTGCTGTGTAATGATGACTTCATAAAATTATTTCAAGATTGCTTAATAACTCGCAAGATTACAGAGATTGCTGATTTCTGCGTCTTTAGCTTCAGACATCCTGGGTCAGTCTTTCAGGGTTGGGAAGCATTGTAGCTCTCATGATACTCCACTTAGGTTTACTTTGGAATCTTAGAATCATTAAGGTTGGAAAAGACCTCCAAGATCATCAAGTCCAGCCTTCAGCTGAATACCACCCAGCCCACTGAACCATGCAGCAAAGTCTCATGTCAACTCATTGTTTGAACTTTTCCAGGGATGGTGACAATACCACTTCTCTGGGCATCCTGTTCCAATGCTTATCCACTCTTTCAGTAAAGAAATTTTTTCTAATATTCATCTGAACCTCCCCTGGGAACAACTTGAGGCCATTTTCCCTTGTCCTATCACTAATTGCCTGGAAGAAGAGGCCAACCCCCACCTTGACACAACCTATTTTCCAGCATTTGTAGACAGCAACTATATGTAACCAAACAATCACAAAATCCCAAATGTTTTAAGTAAGAAAGCTGTAATGGAGGCAAGAGGGCTTTAGCTCCATCCAGTGAAAATTTACATTTAAAAAAAGTAATATAAAGAGATAAACACTATGAAGGGGAAAAACAACAACTACCAAAAAACTTCTCAAGGAAGTCAAGAAGAGTCTGATATTGCAAGCTGACCACGTGGGCATGTCTACTAAAGAAAGGAAATGCTGTAATTAAATATAACTCTTACTGTCTAGAGATAAGAAATAAAAGTTCCTCTCCTTTAAAATGGCTGACTTCCTTACACCATCTTTCATCCAAGTTATCCAAAAATATTTCCCTGTTTCTGTGAGGTAGATGTTATAGGACACCCATGATAGTCTCTATTGATGTGGTCACCTCCAGAAGGAAATACAGAGCAGTGCAGTGAGGTTAAGCTTCACTCCAGAAATCAGGCTTAGGGGATGGTCAGGCCGGCTCTAAAGGAAGCTGTGGGAATTTAGGCTGACACAAATATTTAGCACTTTTGGCTTCATTATCCAAGAAGGCTCAGCAACTGCACAGCTATGCAGGTACCTCTTTGAGCCCTCAGAATTTGCAGGGGTTTGCAGAGCAGTGACTGTTAGACTGAAGTCACCATCACTCCAGGAAACAGTTATGGACAAGTAAACAAAGCTTCACCAAACGTGAACTAAAAAACCTGACCCAACCACCCCTCTCAGCCCCCTCCCAGTTTACCAAGTTTATATAATGGAAATGACAACTGACCCAGCACCACAGAGTACAATTATAATTAACAGGAGACTTTTCTGAAAAAACGTCTGTGCTGCCTTGGGGAACAATGTAGGTCACATCATCAATTAAATGCAGAACAAACTCTTCACTGCCTCCACAACACTTAACCCCAAATCATCTTGTTGCTGTAAATTAATGTACTGCTGCTTCACATCACAGAAGTGAAAAAAGGCAATAAATTGTTTGAAAACTTATTTCAAGCTCCAGCACTCACTTTACCCCATATAATATAGGCAAGCAATATGGAATACTGATGTTACCAGTGCTTTCCTCAGCTTTGTGGAGCAGAATTACTACCTGTATATTCAGTTTTCTTTTACCTAATCTGATTATTAATATTATACGTTTGCAGGAGAACATGTGAGATTTACTTAATTGACAATCACAACCAGGAGTTTACCTTTAATGCTGACTGCAAAAGACATATAAGATTGTTTAAAATCTTGAGCTTCAGTTATAAAGCTATAGTGAACACTCTTCCATGTGGGAGAGTGGAATATAGAAACAAATCACTTCAGGTAAAATGTATTTCTAGGGTCACTGCAGATATTTTACCTAATTACTAATATTAATTACTAATTTTCTAATACTATATCAAAGATGACTGCCAATAGGAGCCACCCCCAAATTAAGGACAATTACTTTTAAAGAACTGTCCACAGGTAATATCCTTTTTAAAGATCAATAAATTCCTGTTTCTTAACAACAAAGACAATTTTCAGCAGAATTCAAGCCAGAAGAAAGATCTTTGCAATAAAGCCTCTCAAGTGTTGCTGACCTTTATGTTTGTTCATGTGGAAATACTGAGCAATATCTTGGATGCAATTAAGTCTTTTGAAGTTTTATTATTTACTTGAATGGGAAGTGAAGCAAATTCTTCTCAGCTCGTAAGACTGAAAGGGCAACTACACAGCATGGATAGGTTGGACTGCCTGAGCAGTATCTAACAAGGTTCATGAGAGACCACAAGGGAACATCAAGTGACACAATAAACAAAGGGTAAACAAATTTATAAAGTGCACCTCCATCTCTTCTTCTACTCATGAGTAACACTAAATAATGAAAACATACTGCAGGCTAAATTAAGACTTCCTAATGCCCATGCAGTACTTTCAGCTCAAAAAATTCTTCACAGATAAATAATTCTATAGGGGTATATAGGCAAGAGCAAAGACTCACTTTTGGAAACTTAGCAGTGGAAAAACTAAATAGCTATGTTAGTTAATAAATACGTCTCTCAGTGGAGTACAAAGGAAGGAGCTTTGTACATCAGAGAAATTCCATTTTAATAGAACTAGGTTTTAAGACTCAAACTCTGCCTGTGTGCTCACCTGAACTTTCAAATTCCAGTAAGGGGTACAGGAGCTCAGTTCCCTCTTCCCTGGTGAAATGTTAAGATTATGCAAAGAATGTCAGCTTCTGATTAGCCTGTTATCTATAGCCAAAATATCTCAATGCCAGTGTTAAGGACTGCAATTCCTCTGTTGAAGGCTTTAAGGAAATCCAGAATGAAAAAGGAGCAGCCAAGCTTGAGAGAGTTTCTTATCTGAATGTAACACAGGAGACAACAGATGCACCCGTTCCTCAACAGTTCTCATCAGGATTTCACCAGAGTTTTAGACCCATTATTATTGAGACACTGATTTTTTTTAAAAAAACATTAAGACAAAGGCGGACTTTGCGGATTAGTTGAGCAAAAACCACGAAAATATTTTTTGGAAGGCTTCAGAAATGAACAATGGACCCTTTCATCCTTGCCTACCTGCACAGGAGAATCACTTTTTCCCAGGCATTAATACAAGGGAAGTAAGGTGGGAATATGTGAAAATAATTTATTTTAGGTACAAGTCAAAGCAGGAAGCTTGAAAAGACATGCTACAATGCGTATAGGTGTAGGAGGGGATCAAAACAAAGCTCATTTTAAATATACTTTCTCTAGGGGTTCATGAGTGCACGTATGGATTTGGCAGCTGGGGGGTCTCTTTCTTTTTACCTCCAAGTGTTCTAGAGTGTTATCTGATGAAGACATATCATTCACTGCTCTGAGAATATGTGTAATGGTGGTACAGTAACAAATTAATTCTATGTCAAACAGAAAGAAAAGGTCTAATGACTCTTCAGCTCCAATGTTTCTCAAAGCCATTTGTAAAAGAAAGGAAAACGCTATAACTCTTTTACAGGTAGGAAAGTGTTGGGGGTTAGATTTGTTTTGGTTTTTTNAGCCCTGCACCGAGACCAGACTGCCCCGGGCTTTTATGAAACAAAAGCCCCTCGAGGTTCCGGGTTTTGTTTATCATTAATGCTGTAGTTGTTGTTTGTTTGCCTTGTTATACATACTAGTAAAGAGCTGTTATTCCTATCCCCATATCCTTGCCTGAGAGCCGACTTAATATCAAAGTTTTAATAATTCGAAGGGAGGGGGGTTGAATTCTCCATTCCAAAGGGAGGTCTTGTCCTCCCTAGCCGATACCTGTCTTTCAAACCAAGACAGAAAGCAAAGGGGAAGATACTGAAGCAAGCTGCCCAAGATGACTCAAGAGGAGCTGAAAAAACATATCATATGTCTAGAACTTCATTTCAAAGAACACCCAATCTCCATCCAGTTAGACAAAATATGACTGAGATGTAGATGGCAGAAAGACAGCACTGCAAAACATCAATGCCTCTCAACCAAACCCTGCTGTTTTAATCAAAGTTTTGCAACTTCAGGTTAAAAATCAGTGAAGGAAAATTAATTCAGAAGTTCATGATCTAGAAGAATTCAAATTTTATCCTCCACACATGTAGGCCAGGAGGTGGGTGTACTGAGCTTTTTTAATGAATTAAAATGGAAAGAAGTGGGAAGGAAGTAAAAAGGAAATAAATTCTTTCATCAGGCCAAGTAATACAGCTCCACGTTTCTCCATTTGAACTACTGACTGGGGAGGAACGTGATAAAATGCATTAGTTCTATAAGTTGAATCTCCCTCCACAATATAATCTAACCCCACCCTCCTGTGTAGAAGTTTTATCTGGCTTGGCACCTCAAAGATGTGGAGTTTAAGGCACAAAGCACCAGTGGATCATTGGGATCTAATGAACTGCCGTATGTAACACTGACGACAACAGCTTGTCATAAACACAAGTGTGCACACCTATTTCAGGAAAGCACTTAATCCTGGAAACAAAACAGGGCTGAGATCTACTGCTTTCTTTGATGGTTTGTCCTGTGTTCTCACTTTCAAAAATACCTGCCCAGACTTGGTTTACTCTTACCCCGGTACTCATTCTGGTTTTCTGTGCTACTGTGAAGAATCCTCTTATTCCCAGTCATCCCACAGAAATACACTGTCATTAAGTGATGTCTCTCTCTGGAAGAATTTTTCTCCACTCTAGTCTCTTTC
This sequence comes from Donacobius atricapilla, assembly GCA_013397315.1. Lineage (NCBI taxonomy): Eukaryota > Metazoa > Chordata > Aves > Passeriformes > Mimidae > Donacobius > Donacobius atricapilla. The sequence continues at coordinate 174,303 of WBMY01007047.1, forward strand.
CTCTCTTTTGATATTTATTTATTATCTTTATAAATCACAGATGCCAAAACCTGGTACAGTGTTTTCTTCCACAGTCTCACTGTTGCACATACTAATAAAACCACCTCCTTACTATTAGTTTTTAGTGAGGTTTTTTAAATTAAAGTTAAAAATGCAAGCCCCACTGAACTGTCTATTCTTTCCTCTGGAACATTCCTAGCATCACTTACATCAGCCATAGGGGTCCCCATGTGTATGTAAGGCTGCCATCGCTTCCTTCTGGCTGTGTAATACTTCTCTTCCAGAAACTATTTTGACAATTTTGTTTGAATGACCTCTGTTCACAGGTTAGACTGTAACTGAATTGCACTACCTGATTATTATGTCCTCCTTTTTTTTCCTACTGTTTCAATCTTCATTTTCAAATTCTAACATCCAAGAACTCATGCTGCTTTCCAAAGGATTTGTGAAAATATTGAAATATGTTGTCCAAACCCAATTCTAAACTGTGAAAGACTGTGGAGAGAGACTATTTAAAAGATTATATAGTGACAGGACACGGGGAATGGCTTCAAAGTGTCAGAGGGCAGATTTAGATTGGATATTAGGAAGAAATTCTTCCCTGTGAGGGTGGTGAGGCACTGGCACATGTTGCCCAGAGAAGCTGTGGATTCCCCATCCCTGGAAATGTTAAAGGCCAAACTGGATGTGGCTCTGAGCCAGCTGGTCTAGTAGAAGGTGTCCCTGCCCATGATAGAGGTGTTGGAACTGAATGATTTCTAAGGTGTCTTCCAATTCAGGCCATTCTATGATTCTACTTTATGATCCCTCAAAGTTTCTGTGTAAGGGTCATTTCTCACTGACTAATGCTTTGAGATGTTGATCTTCAAGGAATATTATTTTGATAAAGTATACTGTTATTCATTTTATACCAGATGAAATAATTAAAAGAAATGCCTTACAAAAGCCTAAACAACACCTAGGACCATTCAACAAGCAATCTGACATTCTGGCATGAAGTTTATCTAGCCTAATTACTTTTCTTTAAAACTATGTTGACTGTCATTAATTTCTTCCTCCCACTAAATTGTTCTTATGCTTGCTTTTTTAGCTAAATTCTCCTTAATCTTTCCAATATTTCTTCCAGGGCTGAAACAGAACTAGCCTGCTCTGCAGCATTATTGAAAAAAAAAAAAGTGAAAATAATAGCATGACACTCACATTCCAGAATTTTAAAAAATTTTCCAACAGATCTTTTCAGCCTCCTTTTTTTTAAGGCTCTTAGGTGAAATTTACCAAGTAATGAGCCTTCTGCTTTACTTATTTTATCACTGGCAGATGTTGTTTAACATGCTTTGAAAGATTCAGTGCTGTTTGTACAGTAGGGACACTGGATCTCCTACCACCATATGGGCTTGCTAGGGAGCAAACAGCACTTCCCTCCTACTGCGTGCCACTCAGTATTGAAGAGGTATCAGATTTTGTTCATCTTTGCATGACTAAATGACACGATTAATTAAACACTGATTGACTGGCATCATTTCTTGGTTTTGGCGTTACAAAAAAGCAGCACAAATTAGTTAATTCACATACAAAATAAACCAAGAAATAAGCTTTGTTAAACTTTTCTCAAAATCTTAGGAGGTAGAAATTGCGTGTCCAGATATATACTGTTAGAGTTCTTGTCCATTATGCTTGCCACTGAATTCATCCTAGGTTGCAACCTTAATAATTAAAATTTTTTGGCCCTTACATAAAGGAAAATTACCCAGACATCCTAAGCCATTATAAATTGACGTCCAGCTGGCAGACAGTTGTGCAAGATCACTCAGAATCCTCATCTGTCCTATTTATCCTAGAGTCTTGTTAACCCTGGATAACAAAGGATAGCAATTTGTACATCAACAATATATCACTTTAGACTACTTCTACCAGAAATACGCCACTAGTGTGCATTATCTTCATATCTTAATCTGCCTTCTTTTCCTCCTGAGATTGCAAAGGACTCAGCTGGCAAACAGCCAGCAGATCAAGTTTCTCACACATCTATTACCATAATGGCAAAAGGTCATACACTGAAAACTGAGCACACAAATGCAACATAAACGAAAATTAGTATTTTGGTAACAGAAATTTATGAAGGTTACTACTCTGGTGTAATAGCATCACTTGCACTTTTGTTTGATTTGGAGGGGGTTTTTGTACTTCTGGTTTCAATGACAACTCCTCCCTTGGGGAAGTTATTTGATTAAAAAACAAACAAACAAACAAACCCCCCAAAACAAACCACAAAAAGCCAAATCAAACTTCAACAATGCTTTTTTTCTGTCAGGCTCTCTGGGTCCATAAATATGCTTAGGCTTCCTGTCCTATATCCCGGCTTTGTCCTGCCTGTTACATTGCAGAGATTCACTGTGCCTCTGCCAGACCAACAGGCAATAAAAAGAAATTTCAAAAAGATAATAGATGAAATTTTCCTAACCGCTTGTGATACCAAAGTCAAGACATTTCCACCTAGATATTTGACTATAAAGATATCTAGACAATGGAAAGACAAAATAATTTCCAGGGTATCACCTGCCTCCATCTAAAGAAGCCATTCAAATTAGGTTAGAAGAATTGTGACCAGGACAGGTCTCTCCGATGACTACCAAGGCAATATCCTGCCATATCCTCAAATGTCAAAAGTCGACTCAAGCCACATTGTTTTCTTAACAGCTTAAACTGTTTTCAGTTTGATCAGTATGTAGCCGAGACTTCTTACATGCCACAGCATCTTGGAAATTATTGAAACGTTTGCGCAAATATTTTTTTTTCAACTTGAAATGAGCCCTTTTGAGTGCAGGGAAGCATTGGTGGAGAAAAAATGGCAAAACTATGAAACAGCAATTCAGAAACTATTTGCTTTCCTCACTTACTTCTCACAGCCAACTTCACTACTCTCACCTGTGTATTAGTCCATTCCATTTCAGGAAAAGGTCCCAGCTGAAGGCCTCTACCTGTGGGATTTTCTTCCTCTTGGCCTTTCTGGAAGTACATAGAGACATCTACTCAGGACACGTTCCAAACTCAGATTTCTTTTATTGTCTTTGCACATGATGCTTAGTTGTGTGGTTTTGCTTCCCAGGTTGATTTTTTGGGGGGAGTGGGCTCATTTATTCCCTTGATGCTGTAAATTTGTTAATATACGCTGAATTGCCCAAAGGCTTTATAAAAATAATAAATTGGCACTATATTATATAGTATTAAAAATGTGAATGCATATTATTAACAGCTACGGATCAGCTATTTATCACTGAAGGAAGAACAAGCAAGTTATGTATATTTTACAATAATTAACACTGTACTACTGTATTTAGGTTTATTTTTAGTATGCAACAACTACCAATCTCAAGTAACTATTAGCAAATGAAGCAAGAAAGCTACAAGAAATAAATAAACACTCTCTTGACAGTCCACCTCTTTCTAGCTAAAATTAGAAATAACCCTGTTGCTTCTAAATTTTAAAACCAACTCTAATTATCACTATGAGTTTATGAAGTTTAACAGTAGGAGGTTATATATTTGCTTTTAATGAACGTCAGGTTTCCATTTTTTTGTGAAACAGAAAATCTATAATGAGTTTGGTCTCCCACATAGGCATGAGTCAATGCCATTGTAGAAAACATGAGTTCTTAACAAACAACAACAGTATGAAGAGCCCTGCCACTAAGAAGAGACATAAGGCAAGGTTCTCAGGTTTTGTTCATAGCAAATTTACCATATCTGTAGCTATGCATCCAACAGCATTTTTACACAATGTTTAATACACAAGGGACTGAAAAAGCATTTTTACAAAGGCCTTATTCATTATGATGCTTATGTAATGCTGATCCTCACCTTTTACTAGGTTACTTTAGAGACTTTTTTTTCTATTTTAATAAAGAATAAAAATTTTTAAAAGAATAAAAATCATAGATAGTTTAGGTGTAAAAGGAAATAAAGATCACCTACTTCCAACACCCCAGCCATGGGCAGGGACACTTTCCACCAGACCAGGTTGCTCTAAGACCCATCCAACCTGGCCTTGAACTCTCTCAGGAACAGGGCATCCACAGCTTCTGTGGGCAACCTGTACCAGTGCCTCACTACTCTCACAGTGAAGAATTTCTTCCTAATATCCAGTCTAAACCTGCCCTCTGGCACTACATGCACTTGTAAAATGTCCCTCTCCAGCCCTCTTGTAGACCCCCTTTGGGTATAAACCCACTATTTCTTATATATAAAAGGTAACACTTTTTCACTCTCACCTGTAAGATTAAGTCTTTTTTATCAAGCATAAAACACAGCAAATATAAAACCACTAGGCCAAGTCATTCAGGGAAGTCTGTTACTATAAAGAATGGCTAATAATAGTCAAAAAGCTCAGGGTGTAACACTTTCCAGTATATAGTCTAAGGAAAAGGGACTTCTGTCTCTGCTTAAAAAGATTAATGCTGTCATACAACAATATTTTTAAGAATTGAGGCTTATATTGATGCTGTCAGTCTGCAAGTATTTAGCTGTGCCAGCTGGGTGCAGAGTCCTTCGAGACACGGGAAAATACCGAGAGTGGCTTCAGGCTTTAATTCCGCAGCACTCTGGAGGGTGCATCCCCACCTCAGTGAAGTGAGATGAACGGCAGTCTGAATATTCAGTTGAGCTTACCCAGAGAGGATTTTTACTTTAAAAAAATCTAGAGTAATTTCTTTTACAGTGTAATGGGCAGCTGTGGATTCCCTAGCATCAGCACCAAGCCCACCAGGAACAACCACAAGGCATTGTATGGACCAGTCCCCTGGACCTGATGTACTTTGACCACTGCAGGCTTCTGTGGACATGTATTTGGTTCTGGAATCTTTTGAGAAGAAATGTGTAGTACTCTAAACACAGAGAGAAGAAATGCACACCAAGTAGTAAGCACATCCCTGACAGAAGAAACATCAAAATCAAAAATACAGAGCGAGGAACACTTCTGCTGAGATCATTAACTAAGGAGGAGCCAAGAGTGAGGTTCTGCTGCAAAATGGTCTTCATTCAAGCTATGCAGAATTGCTGTGTATAAGGACAAGGATTATAACTATTGTGCTATAATCATTGATGACGGAACACCAGCAGAACTGTATGATTTTGGGGCACTTTGTTTTAAGATAAGCACTGAAAAAAACAAAGAAAATCTACAGAAGAGGAATCCCACAACCTAGGGAAGACTGAAAACAGGATATTACATAGGGATAGCGATCAGTTGTTTCCAACAGAGAGAAACCACGGAAATCACTCCAAATTTGCTGCTATGAAAAAAGATCTTTAACTGCTAGGGTGCTGAAACATTGAAAGTCTCCAATCCTTTCCATGTCCTGCAGGCTTTGGCTCCATGAAAGGTTTATTCCCTAGTAATTCCAGCAATTTTAATTTAGAATCAGATGATTACTAACCAGCTAAAAGCAAAAGGCATATTCCTCTGTGTGAACTTAAAATAAAATAAATACATACTTGCTTCGAAGGTAAGATTTTACGACGCCACTAGTAGATGTAGAGGTTGTAGAAATGTAATCCTCTTCATAAAAAACATCTTTTGAATAAACTCTACTCAAATGCAAGTAAGGAAGCATTTAAAACAGCATTCTTCCTAAGCAGCAAAATGTGAGCCACAGATGTGGCAACCCTAAAGGTGAGACTGAGTTTCCCAAATAGAGCTGTCTCATGTCAACAGATTCATTAAAGTACTATTTTGTCTCCAGCTGCTTGTTCAAAATGGAAGGGGTTTCCTACTGTCATTTCTGACAGCCTCAGATCAGCACACCTCACATCTTACAGGACATCTAAAATAGTACTATATGCCTATCTCAGACAACTGAATCTCACCCCCAAAAGTCCTTTTTTATTTTAAGGAAGTCTTTTCTAACAAACATTGCCATTCACATAAGCTTTATTACATGCAAATATATATTTAAAAATATAAAAAATTAGGGGGCTATTGCATAGAAAATTTAAATCTCCTACTCTTTAAAAATAAAATTAATTCCAAGTTCCCCTAAATGTTATGAACTACCATAAATCCAAAAATCCAAAATCCAATAAATATTTTTTACAAGATCTAGAGCCAAACAAGTCTCAGTGTTGAAGTACACCAATTTTAGAAGGATTTAAATGCTCTTATAGTCTGGAAAGCCTTGTTAATCCGCAGATTAAGGAAGGGTCTGTTTATTGCCTATGGAAAAAAATTGTGCCTCCTCCGAAATACTGGAAAGTCCTACAGTCCAACAAATATTACCTTCATGCAAGAACATCATGCAGTGTCATAAAAAAAGTCAGCCACACCTACAAAATTGAGGAAAATGAAGTTTTCTGTTTTAAAAAATGTCATCAAAAAGATGTCATGAAAATCTACAATAGTTCCTGCTAATAATATGTAGAGGGCATTGAAGTACTGCTATGCAAAGTAACAGTAATAAAATATGAAGATAGGGAGAAGAGATGTACAAAGAAAATGGTAATAATATTTCTAAATAAAGCCATGAAAAATTGTTGCATTCACAGGAACTTCAATATACGAAATAGTATCTGTGATCACAGTGCTAAGTTCAATTCTGTTCCTCATGCCAGTGATGTAACTACTTGAGATGAATTCCACAGAATTGAGCATGAGGGGATGAACTTCCATGGTGAATAATTGCTTTTAAACTAAACATTTAATTTCTGTCAAACAATGACAGAAAGGCAAGTTTCAATGAAAAGCTCAAAAATATATAGGAGGCTACAATTTTTTTAAAAAATTTGAGTGATTCTTTTTATCAATTTACAACAGAATAATGAACAACTGATAGCATATTGGAGACAAGTCCAAAAATACTTTAAAAGCAGGACTGTGAATGAAATGAAAATTCAGGAGAAGCAGATGGGTTTAACTGCTGTTAAATGTGGAGTGGTTTCCAAGAACGTGTTCTATGTAATAATAAATAGCCAGAGACAAAGTTTCCCCACCAGTTTAAATCCTGAGCACACAAGCTAAGTGAGGGCTTTTAAGCTTTGGCTCACTGCAACATCTTTACATGTTACCCTTGTCTACAACAGCAAAAATGCTTGTTATTAACAATGTGTGCCAGCGATGAGTGCAATTACAGCAGCAGTGAGCACAGTTTCACAGGCAGGCAGGTCTAACATGGGCCTTCTGAAACAAGAATAGTTCTTGGCTCTGCTTGCAGGTTAATCACATCCAGCACCAGGGTATCCATTCTCACAGTGGATAATTATGCTAGTGCCTCAATTTGTGCATACATTTTACATAATAAACATGTTAGAAATTGCATTCCCTTCTAATGTGAGCACTGGGATGACGTACTGCATCTAGGGTTTCTGCAGTCATGCCCTCCTGAATTTAAGCAAAAGTGAAGTCCCAAAGGCCCAGGAAAACAGGCAGCAACTTTTTTTCTTTGTACCTAAACCAGTTCTGGCTTCACCTCCGAATACATCAAAAAGTGGCTTTATTAAGTGACAGCTATGATTAAGTTAAAGCTTCTACACTTGCTACCATGTATACTTGACTGACACAAAAACTTGTGACCCAGAATGAAATTGGAACTTCTAAATTCACAGAGATGCAAAGGCACAGACAGAGAAGGGTTCAAAAGAATGAGTGCAACTGGCAGCGAATAGAAAACTACATCAGGATCAAACTCAGGAAAAAAAAATCCATCATTGGATTCAAGGAAGCCTTTGGAGTTCAGAGCACACCTACACTATAATATACATGTGTTCCTGCTTAGATGCATCAAGGGTGCTTCTGTAATACCAGTATCTGCTTGCTACTGTCTTGGATGAACTGGAGGGAAAGGAGTATTAGGAGAACAAACGAGAGAAAAGAAAGGCGAGGAACCAAATGAAGGAACTGTATCAGACAAGAGGAGAGATGTCAGACCTTCATGTGGGTCACCAAGTATAAACTTATACTGTTGCTAACCTACTACTTTTCACTGCTGCTCTAGAAAGTCATGATCTCTATACTTTTATTGCAGAAACCACCTCTTTTTCAAACTAATTCTTTCCATAGAAAAAATTATTTTACGACTATTGCAAAACCACTTCTCTCTAATTCTAGTACTACATTCATGAAATGGATAAAATTAAATCAGTCCACTGATGCTCATGTGGCATTCAGTTTCCTAGGGATCTTCCAAGAGCGTTTTTTTATCCCTTGTCTGATACCTACTGGGAGGCTTAGAAATGAAATTGCTCTATTTTTCTGGGAAATTCAGCCATTAAAGTAACAGTCCCCAAAGCATGCCTTTCCTTCCAATCCAAATATTAATGGATTGGAAAGAAAACTTCACATATGTCTAAGCTAACATCCTTCTGGTCAACCTAACAAGTACCCTTACTAGAAGTTGTTTGTAGATTTCCACAGCCATGGCTTCTGTCCAACACATGTCAACTGAAACACCCTTACCGTTGCTGCCAAATGGATGCAAACACAGTTGTTTTATGTGCTCCCTGTTCAAGCTGCATCCTGTTCTGGTTGGTTGGACCTGCTGCAATGCTGTAGAACTACTACTTCTGGAAATGGCTGAATCACTCAAAAAAAGGAGGCTGAGGAACATGCTCAAACCTGGACCCTCATTATCCTCACTGTTAAATGTTACACGTTAGGTGAAGTCCTGGCTGTTCTGTGTAATTCCACTGGCTCCTGCTAGGTCAAAACTGCTCTAGGAGCCAGACCCATGTAGTGTGGACATGAGCAAGGACCTTCTGTTCCACAGTGTAGACACAGCCACTTTCTACTACCAGAGGTGCACAATACTGTTACCTGAAGTATAAGCACCCAAGAATTCAAATTATATCAATTATGTATTTTTCTTTCCCCATTTGAAAGTGATTTTAGGGGTGGTTGCTGGCAATGCAAATGTATGTGTTTACAGGTTTCTCTTAATCAGAGCTATCAGCGACAACCACTTTACCGGAGGCACACCAGAATTTGAAAGTGGTGACTACAGGGCACCACTGCTGATTGATTTTGCAATGGTCGTTCTGAAGGGGGTTTGCACATTGTTTTGACCAGCCATTTAAACAGGGAATTATGGGGATAAGAGATTACATGCTTACAACTAACCTTCATTGAAAAGTATTTAAACACACGCTCAGTAAACTATGGTCTGTTCTCAGCTATTACTCAGCCATTTGTACTATTACCACAGAAATAGATGATGTACATGACTTCCTCTTTCACAGAAGCATTTTCTGATATAGGCTAATTATCAAACACAAACATATGGGATTGTCCTCTTGCATATTGTAGGATGGTATATTCTGCAACACTTCAAACACTGATACTAAAGCAAATTCAATGTATTTTGCACCTTCTCTCACAGGTTGTTCACGCAAATGACCTTTTTCTTTGTGGTAACATTTTGGAGATGATGGTAATGTCCAACTCCTATCTGCTCTAGATACTTTTTCCAAAACTGGTAATAAGTGTTAAATATGTGCCACTGTAAAATGCAGTCATTTTCCAGTGTGTTACCTTGAATCCGCTCTGGCAGTCTCTGTGCCTGTCTCCTTCGAGACTAGAGTGGTTATTAAATTCCAGTTATTAGGAAACAAATTTAGGCTCAGCACATTTTTTTTCTACTAAACCTTTGCCAATTGCACGAATGACTTTGTCTACAAACAGCAGCTCTCTTACAGATTTAGATGCAGTTTGTGAGCCATAGATTTCACAAACAGCAACAAAAAGGTTTTATTTGTGAAAAGGTGAGGCTTTCTCAAAGCATCAATTTGTGGTCAGTACTAGCTTAAATTGATTTCCCAGGAATAGGGGCATGAGATATTTGCACCTACAACCTAAAGTCTTCTTCTTTATTACAGCCAACTGTTTGGTCCTTATCACCTGTACTGCCAAAGCCTTTTTCAGGCTTCACAGAGTAAAATGATTGAAAGAAATGTAGCATTTTGATTATGGAGACAGTAAGTGAAAGAAGATCCTCTAATTCTCTCAGCTTCCCAAACTCTGTGGTAAGACTCAAACATTAATGTCCCTCTGTTGCTCCACCCTCAAAGAAACCATGAGCATTAAGACCCAGGTGTCAACATGGATCAGTGAGATGAAGTACCAGTGCCCCCCCCAAAAGTAAATATATCATATAACAGAAGTCGTTCAGCTTAGACCCAGCAGGCCACTTTGTTCCAGAGAGCATCTGGTCATGGCTTTCTAACCTTTCTTAGTCCTATTGCCTGTGAAGATATCACAGATGTGCTTCCTGGTGAAAGATTTTGGTTGTCCAGCATAACTCATATGATAAAAAAAAATCTTTCAGGAGTGGAAAAAGCATTAATGTACTTTAGAATGTTTTTCTAAAGTATCTATTGGTATATCAAGCTCATAAAATTCATCTGACACAAATTTTGACTGAAATATATTTCCCTTCTTTTTGTTCTTACCAAAGCTAATAACTATGCTTGCTCTGACAGTCCTTAGGGAAAGGATAATTTACTGAAATGTGTGAATGGGAGACTGGTTGGTCTCCACATGTCTCCTGATGCCTATGGAGACTGTAGTCATGCTCATCAGCTGAGATGATGGTGTTCATGCCATTTTAGTACAAGAGAGACTTGTCTGGCCCTCAGCTGTCACTGGAGAAAGCCATAGGTTTCCTACAAATCAACCACAGACATACTGGGGGATGTTTCAGATGATATTTAAAATGTTGATAAATGTCTGTGTCTTGGCAAGTTTATAATCTCTGGAGGATATTTTTCAGATCTTCACTCTGCTACCTCCATATTTTAGGGGTCTTCCTGATGCGGAAAAGGATTCTCCATGTTTTCCACAAGCAAAAGAAATAAATTTTCCTTAATACCATTACGCGTGTCTTTCAATGTGCTGATCATTCAGCTAGTTCAATACTTCTTTAGTGCGGGAATTTCTAAGTAAACTCTGCTCTTCAGACCCCTCTCCCTCTTCAGCTTTAACACACTGATGTGTCCACACCTCTGTAACTGCAGTAAGTGCAGCAGTGAATTCTGTTACAACCACTAGTATATTTACTACCCAGTATTCAAGGCTAGCAGTAAAACCAACTATTTTTGGCAATGTAATAGTGTGTGTGCCGTGTCCAACTTCATAACTGTCCCATTTACTTCCCGTTCAGTAGCGTATTTATCTCCAAATGAACTGCTGCTCATTGTTCCTGTGAGGATTAATCTGAGCAACACACATTGTAGGTCTTGCCAGCTTTTGCAAAGCGATATAATCCATCCTCCTCACATCTTTCTTTTACTGACACCCAGTGGGTTGGCTTCTGTTAACTAACTCTGCTCCTCAAACTCCACATGCTTTTTGCTGCAGAGTTGTGATGCCATACCCAGCTCTTTTCTCCTACAGTGTGAAGGATCTCAATTAGGACATAATTGTCCACCCACTACTCTGAGTCCAAACTTGGTCTTTTCTTTTGTTTATCAAATTCTTACATCTTTCCTTTCAGATTTCTTAGTGATGTCCCCGAGCTTTGTTTACCCTCCCAGTCACAAGAGCGGTGTTGGGACGTGACTTGGGCACGTTCAATCCCTCCTCCACGGTTGTGCGCCACAGGAAAGCTAAGCAGGCTTGATGTGCTCCTGGAAGAGCTCCAGCTGAATGACTGGCAGAAAGCAAAGGCGGAGTGTACGTAACACAGAACACAGAGTCAGCGCATGTTTGTGGCGCACGCTGAGGATGGGCCCCCTGGGGAGCACAGCAGAGCACGCCCGTGTCTCAGTGTGCACAGAGTCAAAGGGATCTCTCACCAGAGACTCAATCCCCAGAAATACCTCTCACAGCTTCCACAGCCGTCTGTATCTCTGACTGAAGCCACTATTCACATGCCATGCTTACGGGGCAGAGAGCATTCCACATCCTTCTTTGCTTCAGTTTTATAGTCTTTTTGGCCAGAGCAACAAAAACTATCAAAAATATTGAGGACTTCAGCCCAGCAATGGTTAGAAAAGGATCTGCATTTTGCTGGCATTCATGGCTTGCAAAACTAGGGTGGTGTCACTTTTGCTATCCTCCACCTTCCTGGAGAGTTCTAGTCTTGGTGAGGCACGCTTTGAAGTGTTTCACTCTCCTCCTCTGTGTATTTTCTCTGCTCCTTTTAACTCATCCTCTGAATCCTGTTCAGCATTCCCTTTGTTCTGACAGCACTTGCAAGAGGGCTCTTTTATGCCTAGTTACATCTAGCTGGGAATAACCACAGAAACCTGATGTCACCTCCCCTGACCCAGAGACTGTGTCTTACTGACATGAGCACAGAGGTATCCACCGGTTATACCAGAGAGGACTAATATAAAAAGGTTTTTCATTAGACTTATTGCAAAGATATCATCCCTGATTTTAGGTTTAATTTCAAACCTGTTCTTCTAAATAAACACAGAAAATGTAACTACAAACAAAAGAAATCATGATAAAAGACATCTGGGGATTATAATTGTGCTGTATTTTCAAGTGCCTTCACGGACCTAAATATACATTTTTGCTTTTGTGCTATATCCAAGTAAATAAAATATACTAGTTCAGAATTGTGTTGACAGGAAATTTCTATGCTTTTTAATTTTGGCAGGATGATAAGTATTAGATGCTAAATATTATTTGACCTCATGACTCACAGGAAAACAATGTGTACTTAAAGCACAGAAATAATTGCTGTACTTCAGTTTGTCTAGCTTTCCTACATTTAAAGGCAATTCACCATCTGAAGACATTTCCAAATTGAATTGTTCTAACACTTAATCCCCTGCCCCCAATGACAACAGGATAGAATTTTTCTAAGGTTTCTTTCTTAATATTTCTCAGTTCTCTTTAGATAAATTCTTAGTGAGTTAATACTTACATCTGCTTTATATACTCACAGCTCTTCAACACAGTGAATGCTAGTTTCTGCCCTTAGGTTTATATCCTGGGGACTTTAGAAACCTGCAAATCTTTCTATTATTCTTTGTGTCTGCTCAGAATATATTTATACACACATTATGCTTATGGTCTGTATGTATAACGTCTCTTTTGGCTTTACACAGCAGCTCAGCAACAATATGGTCATATTCAGTAGATGCGAGGATGTGTATTTATTTGTATAGGCAGTTTTACACCTTCAGTTCTTCCCCTAAAGTATTAATCCTTTTTCTGAGCCACCACCTTGAAGAATTATATCACTGAAAACAGAGTTAAAGGCATGTACAAGGGGGAAAAAAAAAACCTGTAGTTTTGAAAAGTACTTTACGTAATATTTGTAAAGCTCACTACCAGGAACATGCCATTAACAGAATCTCATGATAGTCATAAAAAATAACAGCACCCTTTAATGCCTTGACCATCTAGACATGTTTCACAAGACTATAACATGTGGTGTGTTTTTTTAATCACAAAACTTCTCCTTATTCACTCTGCCTGCAAAAAACAGCTGAAATTTCTTAGAGCTGTTGGTCTCTCCCCACATCAGCAGTTAGGACTTCCCTCCCCTGATCATCAAGCCACCTTGCTCTTGGTAAGAAAGTGACGGCTGATGGGGACATTATGGAAAAACTAAACATGGGTGAGGTGGGAGAAGGAAATGAAGAGACTAAGAGTGCGTTTCATGGGAATGCCTCCTGGAAATGCCATTCCTTCAGGTGATATTGTAGGGTACCACCTAACAGTTACTCTAGGTCAGGACATCATGGGGACAGTTCTGCTACATCATCAGACCCCTGCACCCTCCACAATCGTTGATGGATAGGCAAACAACATCTAACCTTCTTGAAAAAAGCTTTATGGGTGTAATTAGCTCTGCAGTGTTTAGTGTTAGCATCAGAGTGCAATGTGTAACCAAACCTTTGATACTAGCGAGCTCGCTCAAAAAAAAAAAAAGGATGCCACTCTCATCTTACTCGCTCTTGAGATTCATGGTTGCAGGGTGCCTGTCACAATCACAGCTGAAGTTGAACAGAGGTAGATCAGATTTATGACAAGGTTCAGGCATTGTATTTTAGCAGGAATACTTATCAGACTGGACAGAAATTAAAAATCTATGTTTTAACACTTGGCTGGAGAAATAACGAAAATAAATGATGATATTTCTGGTCTGATTAACATCTTCCTGACCAGCAAGTCCTAAAACACTCTGACCAGGATAATGCATATTCCTATTTTACACAAACATACACACACAATACATACTGGCGACAGAGTTAAGGTTGCCATGGAAACTTCACCTCCAGATTTTTTGGGTTTGCATAATTTAAGTACAATATTGTAATTATCCCTTTTTGCCTTGTAATTAATTATGTTCACATTTTCTTTCGGCAGGAACTCTGTTTATCTGATGGGTACAGCCCAATGTGATAACTTTACTCAACATTTCCAAAAGTTGTTTTTTTAAGCAGGGGATATTTTAAACTTGAGTCACTGTGTAGAAATTACTACAGTGTGGTAGAGAAAGCAGTGCATCAGTGTTAAACCAGGTGGTTCAGCTGCTGGTAAGGTAACCTTCATGGCAGCAATGAACTCAGCACAAACTCTGTCATTGCACTGCTGGCTGTGCCAGCCCTGGCATAGGCTAATGCTGAGGTACGGAAAGGAGCAGAACACTTCTGGGACCTGATTCCTCCCCTCCAGCAGTAGCCATCACCCCACATATATTTAATCCACCATGGGAAGCACCAGCAGTCCCCTGCCTTGCTCAGCAGGGTTGCCCTCAACTCACTGTTTCTTGGTTCATCTCTTTTCTTCTCCAATGCTCTTTCAGGTCAAGTCCCACCTTCTCCTGAACGTTCCAAAAACTTGAGTTAACTCTGGGCATAGGAACACACTCAGACTCCTCACTCCAAACTTGGGCTCTGGGTTTTCAGAAGAGTTACCTACAAACCTCAATGATATTAATGACAAAGTGTGCAGCAAACAGCCTTCGTCAACAAGTCATCCAGACAAGGGTTTTTGCCAGAAAATGCATGAAGTTGTCAGAGAAGAAGAATGGTGCTTGGAGCCCTTTGTCTTCTCAGGAAAGGGACACTCAACCTTTTCTGCTATCAATCATTAGACCAAGACATGCAATTTAAATAAGCAGCGGCCTTTCCTCCCCATTTGAACATGTTTCTTCCTCCAGAGACCTGGACCTTGCCATAGGCTGTTTGCAAAGCAGAGGATACTCACACTGAGTATGGAGAGATCATTATTGATCTAACTGCAGTCATGGGCCACTGCTGACCCTAGGAACATGTGCTTCAAAGCCTGCATTTGATACACATGTACAGAGACTGCTGTCAGTGCTGAAGACATGGAAAATGGGCTTTCTGAAGAGCCAGCTCATTTATTGAAGGGGAAAAGAACTTCAAACATTCAAATTTTTGGCACTGTAATTAAATGAGACCCTTCCATATATATGTCCATATTGAGGAAAGAATTTAGTTAAAATATTCAGTATAAGTCTCCTCCCTAAAGGAATAGCACTTAATACATGTTAAAATATAATTGTATAATTGGAACTCAAGTGTTTGGGTTATGTAAAAGGTGCTGTAGGCGTATCAGCTTAGACAGAGGTAATTAGATCTTGAATATTAACATTTTTCCCTTAAAGGGAAAATCAGCAATACTTATAGTACGGAGATGCTCAAGCCTAGAAGCTTGCTTGGGGAAAGGTACCTCCCTTAGTCCTTTGGTTGCTTTGTTCCTGCCTCTGTCACTGACTGGACTCAAAGACTTTCTGCAGTAGAGTACAGTCCCCTCTGGGTGACCACACAATGGCAACACTGCCACAGCCCTTGGTGAAATCAGCATAAAACTGAACCACCTGCAAGCATCAATCATGGTGCCAAAAATAGGACTAGGTAGTAGCATTAAATAATGCAATGCCTGGCCTGTATATTCAGTAATGGGTCATGCACTGAAGCCACAGAAGAAGCCTGTGGCAGGGCCAGGATTAGGAGAAATCAGAGCTCTATTGTCTCCTTGAGTCAAGGGTTAACATTTTATACAGATAAGCATAAACAGGCACACACTACTGCATACCTCAGTCAGCCTGAAGGGTACAATAACAGCAAATATGGTTTTACTCACAGGAGGCTGAATGACAATAAATGGCACTACAGCTTTGGAGTATCCAATTGAAGCCCTTGAAAAATCAAGTGGGTGCACAGGAAGATAGGTTACTATGCCACCATAGGAAAAAGATAGGAGAATGCCATGGATTTTTTGGATTTTCAAATACATTGTAAAATTTTTTAGAGAAAAGGAGCTTTTCATTTTGAAAACAGAACACTGCATCTTTAGAAAGTGGAACAGCAGAGCACAAATTAAAGCTGTTTTCGGTTTTTAGAATTTTTCTTTCCAAGATAAAAGAAGAAATGTACAGTTCCTCAAGCCAGGAAAACAAAACACAGCCAAACAAACCACCCACACACCAGGACTACTCCAGGTATTTTCTAATTTCATTGCTGTTATCCATGCTTGTCTTTCATCTATATAAGAGAAACATTCCACGAAAGAAGCCCAAGAAGAAAACCTAGGCTTTAAGCGTCTCATTGAGAAGTTTGCATCAAACCTTGTAATCCAAAAAAAATCTCAATTGAAATCAAGAGAAGGTTAATCTGAACTAAAAATATTTCCCTGGTTTCATATTTCTCCCTTCATGCTTGCTGAAGATCTCCCAATCTCTACTCTATACAACTCAGATGAGGCTTTTGAAAGGGTTTGAGAGCAGTACAGACATCTTGTTTCTAGGTAAGCTGAAGCCTCTCCTGGTACCTGAAGGGTTTTGGCCTTGTTCCAAAAGTCTCAAAAGATCAAGACTTGTGGATTGAAATAGCTGGGTAGCCTAAACAGAGATCTCTCTTCAGTGTTCATCTGCACTGATAAAAGAGGCAAGAAGGAAAGAATTGTCACCAAGACCCATAGGACAAGCTTCCTTGTCTTCCCTTATTTTGACCCACACCATGTATATGACACAGATTGGCAGCCCATTTCCAGAGGCATTCCCAGCACTAATATCGAACAGCTCAATATAATTTTCCCTAAGGCTAGTGACTAGAAGTTCTCAATACACTTAATATTCTTAAATGCAGATATTTAGAACAAAAAATATATAGCAACAGTTACAGAGCTCCTTAAAATAATTTTGAGCCTTTTCCACTTGCCAGTTTTCCGAAGCGCATCTGTTCTGAAGTCTATTTTCCATTGTGGGATTGCACCTGAACCTCATCTTTGTAGACAGCAGCCAAGCATGACAGTGCACCTTGGAGCAGGAAATATCAGCAAGTCATTGTGTCTCAAAGCAGTCTGCACCCTCCTTAGGGGTCAAGCGGTAGCTCAGAGCAAGCTGCTAAATGGTTGTTTGCATCCTCTCTGCAGGCAAGCAGAGTGGGGTATCTACAGCCAAAGAAGCGATGAAAACAGCTGTAGTTGATAGCAAACACTGCCAGAAGGTCACCACCACCTGGAGGGTGCTTGTTTCAAACCAAAAAGCTGTCGAGCTCAGGCATCTCTGCTCATATTTACAGCATTTAATTATAGCTCATATTTTTAGCATTAGCAAAAACACATTGCAAAAATAAAGTGCTTTGCTCTTCTTTTGAGATCTCACCTTTTAAACCATAAATATGAACCCATAGGGCCTTTTTCTTTTGGGAATGGCACTGCAACTTATAGCATCGTTACATAATCATGTGTTGAACACAATTATTCTACCTGAACACCATAGGTTCCAGCACACTGTTATAAAGGGGAGAAATTCACTTCATTTCAAAACTTCACACAGAGAAATTGTAGTTTGAAGAGTTACAAATTCAAAAAATGTTCAGCTCTTTCCAGTTTTCAGCACCTTCTCTTTTGTTCTGCTTCAGCTTCATTATTTTCTTATTCTTTGCAGTAAATGGCAGTCTTTTTGGATGAAAAGAAACCTTTCAATATTAGTCACAACAGGAAAATGAATTTTGCTTTGCAGTTGTTGAATGAACACTATCAGAACTTTTATTCACACAAAGAAGATAACAATATAATACCTAAGGAACACTGATGAAATGCCGTGTTTACTCTAATTTATCAGTTTTGCAAGCTTTGACTTGTACTCAAAAAGAGCTACCTAATTCATGATTGCAGTAGTCCTGTTTGGTAAATTTTGTGCCCTAAATTCAACTAAAACCCAACAGATATCAGGGGACCACATGTAGTGTTATACTTAATATTCATTTGATGCTTTGTGGAGATGTTTTATGATAGGAAACGCAAGAGAAGATAGGGTCTTGTACCCCTTAAAAAAGAAGAAATACGTTCAGACCAAATAACCAAATTTCTTTAAGTACCAAGTCTGACTGAAGTCTGAGAAAAGCATATCAATAAAAGCTCTAACCCAGCTTTCTGCAGCTAATCTCCACCAAGGAATAGAGTCTCATTAACTGCTGTGCCTTGGTCTTTAAATGAGTCATTTGCAAGTTTTAGCAAAATTTGGAATTACTAACAAGGAGGTATTTCACTACAACATGATATCAGTCTTAGTTTGTGTCTCTGCATCAGCTTCTCACCATCTAACTAGAGGAATAAATTATCGAGGAAAATAAAAGCAGAATCTGCTCCCCTTTCTTGCCTTATTTTAAGTTTAGTTCCAATTAATTCAAGGAGTTAAAGCATTCTTAATAAAGAAATGCTTAAAATGCATTAGCTAGATTTAACTTTTTAAGGTTTTGACAATAAGTCATGTTATTATTTACTGCAGCATTCAAAGACCTGTTTGACTTCTCACTCTTGCATAAGAACTTTCAGGGATGTGACAACATGAATTTTCTCTATAAGGCAAATATACCTCTGCATCACAAACATTTTTGACACTTTCAAATGCAGTGTACAGCCTTAAATAGACATTCCGCTTCTTCCACCCACACACCATCATCCAAGGCTTACAGTCACCAAAATTTCAGAATTAATAGTGGGAGTATTACTAATCTACCAGGTAAGTGCAGCATTTAGTGACACGTTTGTTTTTGTGTCCATATCTATGACAAGGTATGGACACATATCCCTATTCCTGCCTGCAATTCTCTCTAGGAGTGCCCTCCTAACTTCCCTACCCAAACCAGCCACATCAACTGACCTGGGGTCTAACAGTGAATTTTAAGTAAGAGCCAGGAACAGCAGAGAAGCCACATATGCATATTGGAGAAGTAAAGTTAAAGCAAATGAGGAAATAAGGCATAGGATGAATAAAGGAAGCACTGGAGAAAAAAGAAATTCTGCATGGGCAGATCCTTAAGAGGTACTTAATTACTGTCAAAAGCCAAGGGGGTTGGTACCTAATTATATAAAGGATTTTGACCTTAAGAGTCTCACAAACTCTTCCTGAACTTATTTAGAAATGGAGGCATAAAAGGTGATGCCCTATGTCTATGACAGAAGCCCCTACCATCCTGGCCCCTGGCAAGACTCCCAGCTTTAATCAGCAGAGGCCAAATCAACTTCCTACACATGTTCTCTTAGATCAGTGGAAGAACAGGGAGCAACATTCAGAACTTTCTACTTCCTTTCCCTAGGTTTAAACTCTGAATTGTGCTTCCCATATTTCCTTCTGTTTTAGCTGCAGCAATATTTCACCTGGCATTACTTAAAGCCCAAACCATTTCTTCTGCAAAGAGAGGCATCCAGCTGCATGCTAAATCACCTCTCATTTCTCCTGCTTTCAGCGAAATTTGGATGAGGTCATCTATAGAGGTTCTTTCCAATCAACATTTCTAAGATTCTGTGATTACTTTGTATGTGTTCTTATAATGTGAGATGACCCATTCCTATCTGGGCACCTTCCTTTTTGAATAACTGAAGACAGTAAAAGAAAACTCATCAGACTACAGGACAACTAATGCTCATCTAATAACAGAAACTTTATTAACTCATGGAGCCCTATGCTGTCCCTCCTGGTGAATAAAAACAGTCAGGAAACAGCTGGTGTTTGCACGCAGAATGTAGATTAGTTTGAGAGCATCTCCATTTCTCTGGCTCAGCACACTGAAAGTTGTTATTCTAACGGCACAGGAAAGTAGTAGTAGCTAATGCTCCAGGGAAAAAGTGGTGCAAGCTAGTATCAGTAAGATATTTATACATCGTATCCATTCAGATAAGACAACTGTAAACAGCAAATTAAACCTCTGTTTTAGGAAGCTGCCTCCAACGCAAGGATGAAGAGCCTGAGGTTCAAGTCCCAGCTCTGTGAGGAAGGCACTGTTCCCCTGTCCCTACAGCTGTAGCTGACACGAGGAAGCAAGCCTGAAGGCCCTGCAACAGAAACACTTTCAATACAAAACCTCTTGCTTCATAACCAGATCTTGCAATCCTCTGAAAGTTTCTCTCACATAGTCTCTATTCCCTCTCTCTGTCTCTTCACTTCCAACACCTTTACAAAACTGTGATCTTCAAGACACTGGAAAGACATACCCTTAATGCTGAAAAATTAAAGACCTGCATGTCTGGAACTCACGTGGGGGTTGATGCATATAGTAAAGAGTGCAAAACACCAGGGCTTTGAGGAGGCGGTGCAACAGTCTCCTCTGTAATACGTACATACACACAAAATTAGATCCGCAAGTGCATTTTCTAGGTCAACTTCTTCTCCCTCCTCTGCTCTTACCTCCTCCCTGGAGCTTTCTTAATTGTTCTGGGAAGGAATACATGTTTCAAAGTTTATCACCAAACTTTATCTTCTGAAAACATATTGTCCTGGTTATTTTATATCTCAAACGATTGTGTATGGAAGGTTAGTCCTCAGTTGATTTGGCCAGTGCAAAAATGGCCTATACTTTCTTATGCTGTCAAGTGTTTAGTTCCTACACAGCTAATTTATTAAATCTTTCTTAAGCTAAGGCTTAAGGAATCTGAGCACAAACACAGACAAGGGACAGAAACAAGTAGGAAAAGAATGTTTTATAGGTACAGTGCACAATACTGCTACAAGAACACTAAAAAGACCTTCCCTCACAGCTCTGCAGATTGTTGTGTCCTGAATTTTATGTGACTCTACAGCACCTTGCTTAATTTATTGTAGACTGCAGAGCCTGGGATATAATGTGCAGTTTGAGAGCCATATGGCCCCCTGAACTGGGCTGAATGTCCCTCCTAGTGATCAGTCTAACCACAATTCCTGAACACTCACAAGACTTGCATGATGCAGTTACTGATTTGCCTCCTTGCAACAGGTGTATGTTCATCTTCTTTTCAGCGTCCTTCCTCATGTATCATCATCCTATGACTGTTGCTAAAAAATCTTTGCAAAATAAAAACTCAACCAGAGTTCTGGAAATTGCTTCTTCCCTTCAGCAATTTAATATAATAAATTAGATGATAGTAGCACTATCTTGGATGTGTGGAGATAAGAGCCTGCCAGCACTTTCTCTTCAAATCCCCTTTCGCAGGGACTTGTGATTCATCTACAACAATTTGATATGGGGAAAAAGAGGGGATGTGAAACCTCAGACTTGGAGGAACAACCTTAATAAAAAGGATGAAAAATAGTACCTCAAGGTATACCTGAAATAATGTGTGGAAAGAGGGATGCACAGAAAATAAAGGAGATACTTTCATTTTCACTAATGTCATTCCATTTTCACTTATATCCTCATCTTTGCCTAACCATAGCTTTATGTTGGACCCTAAACCAATTGCATTTACGCGGTTCACTTCATTTCAGTGCTGTTTACATACAATAACAATTAATTCTCAATATTCCTCTGAGGCAGGTATTACTAACTTGATTTTCTAGAAAGAGATGCAAGGCACAATTTTCCTCAGGCCACAACAGGAATCTATGTGAGAGCCAGAAATAGAAATAAGGAGTTCCCATTCCCTGTCCTAAATCAAGGTCACAGAACCCTCTTTCTGGCACAGACCATTTTCTCCGTGTTTTATGGAGGTGACTATCCTGTTATGGAACTATGTTTTACACAGACTGGGATTTCCCCGGGATGTATACAAAGTTCAAGTCATCTCACTGCCAGCTAACAATACCTCTGATAAATTTGATAGGGGCCAGGGCTAACACAACATACTGTTCACAGGGCATTGTCATAAGCCTTACAAGGTGGTAGTCAAGCTTGCATTACACATTTAAATGCCTTTTTATCTATGAAACCTTTTAATTCTCTGAATTTAAACTCCTCTCTTACTTGAAGCACCTGTGGCTGGGAAAGGTTAAGTGGCTGAGATGCAAGTATTTGAGGTGGAGCAGCTGGACACAGGGTCAGCACAAGTTTCTCAGAGTTTTGAGCTTGGACCTCAAACTCAGCATACCTGGGTACATCTCAGGTGAACTGTCACATGCATGGTGGTTGCAGGTCCAGATGAACCCAGCCTGACAGAGCTGTTATGGATAGGTTAAATCTGACCTATCGGTTACATATTTCAAGATCAGAGAGATGGAATCATGGCTGAGACCTTATGCTACATCAACCCTGCTAAACCTCTCTGTTTCTGAGCATGACCCTTGGTTCTCAGGCCAAGTGGCTGGGAGAAGCCCACATCCATGTTGCTGCTAAAGTAGCATCTTTAAAAAATGAATCCAAGATGTGTTTCACGCTCTCAAATATCAAATATGCAAAGGGCAGGGGTGAGAGGTGTTTGAAGACAGAGCAAAGAGGTTGGGCTGTAGGCTGCAAGTAATCTTCCCTGATACAGGCTCATCCATATTCCCTCTTGGAAAAAGTTTCTGGAGTGAACAATCCTTCAAGCCACATCTACAAATTGTCTTGGGATCATCAGAAATTTCAGCCAAGGAAAAAATCTAACAACTTTTCAATATGGAATGTCAGGAACTGAGTACTTGAGTATAATCATTAGTCCTCCTTTACTTAGAAATATAGGTATATTCTAAATATTTGCAGCTGGTCAAAGGCCTAAAGTTACAGGCCTGTTTCCATAGGGGATGAGCCCACATCCTGCAAATGTGATATGTCTACATTCCCTCTCAGGCAACTATGTGTTGGCACAGGCTCTTCACCACATTAGACACATCTACAGAGCCTACAGGTGATTCACTGTGTGGACTTTGGTGCTGACAGCACCTTACAACTTTCTGAACATTCATATTTGGCAGATTCCATCTAAATTACACTGAACAGCTGTCAGCATGTCCTAAAGGAAATCTCCCCAAAACGATCTGTCAGGATTCTCAGAATCAAGGTTTCTGAAATGTCAGTTTAAGGAAAAATGAAAAACTTCCCTGTTTACTGAGAGTCAGTCTCCCAGAAAACCTACTTTTCTGGCTTGGTGGGGATCTTTTGAGTAGCAAACAGGTGCAATTCTTCATTAAAGCTGGGTGAAGATTTTTACTTCCCAACGATACTTTCAGAACACTCAAGAGCCAAGTGACTCAAAAGAATAGCTCAAACTGCCTAAATACTTCATCACATCATTCTGCACCATCTCTCCTGGGATTACAGATCATTAACTTCTACAGGGAGTCAGAGGAATTCCCATCAGTAATCTTTCCTCTCATTCAAGTTTCCATTACACTCAGCACAACCCTCAGCTGGGCCTTCTTGAAAAATCCTGTCCTTCGTGTTTATTACTATTATAGAAAATGCTTAAAGCTACAGGAAGTACAACCAGAAAAGTGAAAGCAATAAATATATGTATTTTAATAATGAGAATATTTCTGACAGCTATACTAGAAATATAAAAGCTGCTTTTCAAAGATCAGGAGAGCTCTTCAGTGACAGTTTTCAGTTCTATTGCTATTATCACTTAAATATATTTATATAACACTTCTTTATCACCATTCTCTTCTATGACATCTCTTACAGCTAAGATGAATGTCTATATATATCCTTCTCTTAGTCAATAATTAGTTTGCAAAATCAAGCAGCTCATGCAGCTGAGCATCAAGTAATTTCTATTTGAAAGTACCTCACTTTATGTAATTATTATGTATAATTAAAAGTAAAAATATACTAAAAATTTAAGTGTCTGAAAAACCTCTGAACTTCTCCTTCAAAATGTTTAGTAACCCTTAGCTATGTTCCTCCTGCCCTACTTTTCCCATAGGTAAACTTTTTTGCAGTACTTATGAACCACAAAAATCAGCCCTTCTTTTTTGCTAGCTCAGAAAGAAACCCATTTTCCACTATGACTATATGTTCAAAGGTACAGTACAGAGGGCATTCATGGTGTCCTTAACTGCAGGTGAATTATAAGTAATTTGGAGTGACTATCAGACTCCATTGCTGCACTACGAGAGAATGTTCTTGTGATGACAGAAGCATGACAACAAGATGGGGCTGAAACTAGGTGACACTTTAAGGTCCCCTCCAACAGAAACCATCCTATGACTCTATGACAGCAAGCACCGTGAGCCATCCAGTCCAGTGCCCAGCTGCTGATGGCAGCTAAAGGAAGATATTCTGGTAAAATGTGGGAAACAAAGCCACTGATTCAAAATTATGTAGGGATTGAGAATCTCACAACAAAAGTTTAACAGAACTTTCAGTGCATAAAACTTTTAAAAAACGAAACAAGACACCTTAATTTTTTTAAAAAGTCACTTTTAGCCTTGTTTTCTTAACTTAAACTATCTCAGGGACTCTCCCATCAGCCACCCATCTCTATCACCATGTACAGGGAGCTTATGGGCAGGACAGTGCTAGAAAGTGACACAGTGCTCTCATACAAACACAAATACTTTTAACACCTGATTTTGATGCTTATAGAAAAATACGTCAGCATTTTCCTCCCAGATGTTGGTCAGCGCCAGTGGGTGACAGATGGCAACTGAACTCACTCCAAAGAAGAGAAAATGGTAATAACACTTGTTTGCGTTCCCTAACCAGTGATCAAACTTCTGTGTGATTGAGGGCATGGGCACAAAATTTCAGAAGGTGCACAATAAAACTTTTTTACTATTTACAGTCTAGCCAGACCTCACCAGCTTCTTTCTTGGCTTCACCTCCTCAGGACCCTTGCCCAGACCCCTGCCTCCTCATCCCACCCCTAAGTTGCTATCTCTGCATCATCTTTCCTCATGTCTTTTTTCCACTTGCCCCACCTGAACCTTCCTGCTTCTGCCTTCTACCTCTCCTTAGGCTTCTGCCATCCTGTGTCTCCTGTAATATCAATTTCTGCAGCACCCACACTAAGCTCAAGATAAGAAACTCAGGATCACTTATGAAGTCACAGTCTACTCTTGTCTGATACCAGAGTTCTCTCAATGCTCCTCAGAGGTGGGGAACAAGAAGTTCTGAAGAGTGGGATCCACTTTATACATTTTTTAATACTGGGAGGAGCTCCTGACAGGGTCCCATGGCCTCAAACTGCTACTTGCAACTCAGAAGATCTGAGACTGATGGCCTTTGAGTAAAATGTGTAGCTGTTCTTTTCCCCACAGTCATTGATGATGGGTGGGAACTGCTAGAGAGCTATCACTTCTTCCTCAGCCAGAACTGTTAAAGTGCAAGGGGTTAGTGAATCCTGACAGAAATAAAAAGATACAGCCAGGTAAATGTGCTTGGGCTTACACTCCATGTCCAGCTTGCAAAAATGTAACGCCAGAGAAGAAAACTCTCCCTGCCTTGAGTGTTGCGCACTAATGCACAAATCCTCTGTGACTCAAGTGATCATACTCAGAGCCTCTTGCCAATGGCAATGCTGCATCTCCTCTGCAGCTCCTTCTATTGCTGAGCACTTTTATTTAAACACCACAGTAGCCTAATAAGAATAATATGTGGAAGTAGGTTTCTCAGTGCCACTGTCAATGTTATGCATAGCAAGCAGCAGCAATGTTCCAGCTGACTTACTCTGCTGATTGTCCGTGAATAGGCAGCAAACTTTCAGAAGGTTCTGGAACCCTATACAATCTACCAGTCTCTACAGATGGATTACAGAAGTCAATGTGACCATGGATATATCATATTTTTACATCTCTCCAGTCCTGGCCCCCCAAAAAATTGTAAATTAAATATGTCAGTGGAAT
This sequence comes from Donacobius atricapilla, assembly GCA_013397315.1. Lineage (NCBI taxonomy): Eukaryota > Metazoa > Chordata > Aves > Passeriformes > Mimidae > Donacobius > Donacobius atricapilla. The sequence continues at coordinate 200,234 of WBMY01007047.1, forward strand.
CAGAGGTTAGGTACACATCAGCAAGCAGCACAAATGGATCCACAGATTGAAGAGTTGTTAATAAGAGCTCAATCACAGCATCATACCTGTGTTTTGGGTTTTCCTTTAAAATAGTGTTAATCTGCTTTTATAAGCTGAATACATGTAAGATTTTGCAGAATATGTGGTGTGTTTCTGGAATGAATCCTTCTGCTTAGTTTCATCAAAAAGGCATCCTGTTTCCACACCCCAAGCCTACTCTGTAATGCAAAAAAATCAGGATACATGGGCAAGAATGGGAGATTATTGTCAAAAAATCATTTGGAATTTGAATGAGTGTTCTATCTAGTTGCATCCATTGCACTTGAGTTCATGTGGGTACATCAAGAAGCTAAAGCATGCAAGGCCTTGAGCAGGTCTGCTGTGTATCATACCTAGCTGGTGAAGTACTTTCCTGTCATCTCAAACTGCTGCTCCTTACAATAGCCAGGTCTAGATTACGACAACAGAGAGAATATTCTCAATTAAGAACTACGTGACATACCAGAGTTCATTCAAGAGACTAATAATACCAGGGCAGACAACTATTAGTTTTCTAACAGTTTGATAATGATAAAAATAATAAATACCAATGTCAAGATATTCAGTAATACCACTTACTGTTTGTTTTAATAATAAAATATTCAGCATTCCAATAATTTTTTAAAACGTCCTCACCTTGGATAGTGGAATATGTCCTATTTGGCTGTTTCAGCTAAAACTGAGAAATAGTAGGAAAAACAAAAACCTACCAAAACCAGTTACTTTGCTGGAGGACTGGTGATAAAAATGTGCTAGGGGAAAGGAAAGGAGACAGGGAAGAGAGGTAAGTACATCTTATCTCTTTAAAAAGAAATTAAATTATGCTAGGACAGATATAAAAATAAACCTAAATCAAAAGGAAAGTAGGATTAATCAAAATAGCTAGTCAAGGTCAACAAACAGAAAAGTGAATGGATTCTCCTCAATATCTATTGTCAATATAAAGAAGTAAAAGAAGTAAAGCAGAACAACACTTCCATCTGAGAGTCAGAACTGTGGCTGAAATATAATTTAAGAAACATGTCAGTCAACCTGAAATCTCTTCCCAGCACTCTTAATAAGAGCAAAATGAACAGGATATTAAGAGCCAGGAGATAACTCTTCTGCAATACTGAACAAACAATCCAGCAAAGTGAGTAAGCACATACTGACATTTTAGCATGCATTTAAGTTTCAGCATCTTCAGTGAGAATCTGGTATCTGCCTGTGCACTCCTTTCAGTGGAGATCGATGAACATGGGTCTGTCTTCCACAGAAGCCCCCCTTCAATCTGTGGACTTGAATCTGTCTGGCAGCTGTGGAGCTTCTCATAGACTCAGGGGAGACACAGTCATGTGCCAACCCTGCAAGATTATGAACAAGACAGTCCTGCACAGCACCTCCTGGCACCTGAGGGCTGTATTTTACAACCTGATTATCCTCTTCCTGCTTCAGCTCTGTACTGTTGTGATGGGAATATGGGTACTTCCCACTAGAAACTGAAAAAGTGTTCAAATGTGTTAAAGTGTAATCGTGGCCGTTCAGGTAGACACTGACCTGTGTTTCAAATTAAAGTGCTCTGAATTCTTTGCAGTTTCAAAGTCAAAGGTCACAAAACTGGACATCATTGAAAGGAAAGGTCCAGGACAAGGACAACTACCAAAATCCATGAAATCAAGCTGACAAGCAAAGCTTCTCACAGTGACAGCTCCTCCACTGACCTTCTTTGCAACATATGGTGTGGTAAGATGTGCACCCTCTTCCTGCCCCACTACATTAACTCCCTGGCACCACCTGCTAGGAATGAGAAGACTAAAACTGTTGCATGGGGAACTGATAAAAATGGATGTGATGGTTCTCTCTCACTCACTTCTCTGACCACAGGAAAAAGAAGTCTGTATGCAACACAAAATTAAAAACTGTAAATCGAGAGTGTAAGCAATACTGCATCTTGCCCTGTCCTTTTGAAAAGAGTCAGTTAGTAACATTTTAGAACTTGGAAATATCTGCCTGTACTTTGAATTCCTCTGTTGTCTGTTTCACTATCTAGATTGCATATTCCGAGGACCTATTTTCTCCTCTGTCACCCAGGATATAAAGTGTCATTTCAGGATATTACACTCTTTCCTGAGTTCAAGAACCACGTGATTCTAGAAGTCATAATATTATGAGCATGCTTAGATCCATGACTTCATGACATGTGACTAAAACATCTCCTAAAAAGAAACAGTCTTTCTTCTTATTCACACTTCTTTGGTTGTTAACAATGGATCTGCACCCATATATCTGGAAATATAACCCCATGTGCCCAAAGCAAAAAAAGTCATGAATTCAAATAGGGGCTGCAGAGCAAACAAAAATGAGAAAAAGGTATTTGAAATGAGGTGATTTCTGTACATTTACAAGTGTAACTCATGCGTGCTTGATGATAGTATCAAAGAGTACAAATCGGACACGTGTTGAACCAACCCAAGATAAATAAGTTCACTTGTGCTCCTTCTCATCTCTCTGGAAATGATCACTACCCCACACATCTACTTTTCATTTGAGAAGTAGTTCATACACCACCACAAGAAGATAAAACATTGACTGTGACTAATGTAATGAGCCTGAAGCACTAAAGAACAATGAGAAAAAAGAAGTTTGAAATCTATGATTTTTATTCTCTTGCTTCCTCCTAACAGGATCTGAAAATCATGAAAGAATTTAAGTGCATCAAAGAATATCCTTTGAAAATCATGCTTACAGGCAGGAATACAAATTGGATACTAGTCCCTAGGCCACTGGCCTACCTTTGTAGAAGGGTGGCTTGCATTTAATTTCCCCTGACTAACAATTCACCTTTATTAATTAGAATTTAACATTTGAAAACAAGAGAACTTAAGGTTTGAAAGTTAAAATAAAACAATTTTTTTAATGAAAAAAAAAGGCAAATTAAAAATAAATCTTTTTTTTCTGAAAAACTCTTTATGCTATTTATGTCACTAGTGGAATCATGACACAGCAATTAAATTATAACCCTTTCACTAACAGAACATATTTTTGCCTATTTAAAACAGAAGGGAAGAAACTTTAGTTCAAGAAAGCCTCAAGTAACCAGAAATACAGGCAGGCCATAGTTAGAGGAAATGCAGACGGTACGCAAATAATTTGTGTCGGAGTATAACCAAGTTTGAGTTAGGGTATTATATGAAGCAGTACATGAGCTGTCATTAAATTCTAACTGATATACGTTTAGGCAGCATTGGGTCATCTATAACCTAGTCCAAAAAGTCTTTTCATTTTATTTAGGCTACTCTGTCACACAGGAGCTCACAAAGCATACTGTGTTCCCTAGTTTGTGGGCTGCATAACTAAAACTTTATTTTTGAAGATTAGCTATTTTTGAAGATTAGTAAAGTCCAAGTATGAAGTTAATGATTTAAAGTCATTACTGGCACTACTTTTTTTATTAATATAACTGCTCATTTCCTACTCTATTTAGACAGAGGAACAGTTTTAATATCATTCAGTATTTAAGGAGAGCAAGGAAAAAGAATGGGACAAAATATGAAACCCCCTTGTAAAATCATTATGATTGACCCAGTGATCCAAGGACCAAACTTTTTCCCCAAAGACAATAAATTTTAAAAACATGCCATCAGTTCAGAATTATTTCAGTAAAATAACAAACATCAGTTATGCTCAAATGTCAAGCCAGGATGTATGTGGGGGAAAATACAGTCCAATCCAACACCATTGTTAAAAAAATTGGGATGGGGTTGCATTACACAGCCAGGAGAAAAACTTCTCTGGCTAACTGCGCCACCTTATGATTTAAATTTAAATGGAAAATTAAATGATTGTCCAGTCTGTAGAAGAAAACACTTGCCTAAAGATATTCCTCAATACCTAAAAATGGGATCGGGAGCTTACTTTATTCTTTCTTACAGAGAAGTGCAGGGTTGTACACTTCAGTATTGCTTCTTCTGGTTAAAAATCATGTCAGAAATATAAATGAAAAAAAATACATTCAGTCTTGCTGGACTGTGTTTTTTGTAATAACAGTATACACATCCAAATCAATAAAGCCAGGCAAATAGCAGAATAGTGGTTTAGCAATCTTAGCACTGTTAGCTAAGTATACAATCAACTCTAAAACAAATGCTTCATAATCTGTAATTCTCCCGTGTAAATCTCTACTCGTATAACCCTGGGAAATAAGAAAGCTTTACTTCTGATTTTTTTTTTTCTCTAACGCTTAAAACATGCCAGCTGTAAGCCCTAATTTATAGCCAACAGCTCACAATTTGCACTGAAATCTCTAGTCAGACACGAAATTAAACAGCACAGATATTCAACGGAGTTACAGCATGCATTTAAATACATTAACCACATCCTACCTTGCATCCAAACATCAAGGATAAAGTGTTGTTGGTGCATGCAACTTTGCAGTGGCAAATCATTGGTGTAAAGCAGTCAGAATTTTTAACAATAGGGCACATTCCTTGAGTGCTGCAGTAGTGGCAGCCTACTGAAGGCTGAAAACAAGTAGCTAACACAGCACATGGAGTGGCAACATATGCTGCTCAACAGCTAGCTTTCCTCTTGCTGGTCAGAAGCAGCCTGCTTGAATCTCTACCTGGGTCCCATTCAGCCATCCCCTTCTCTGTTGGTGAATCAACGATGCAACAATGATCACGGATCTCAGGATTTCCCTTCCTCTGGGAAATTAGTTTTCACATCGGGGAAAAGAAAAAAAAAAAAAAAAAAAAGGGAAAAAAAAGAAAAAAGAGAGAGAAATGGAAATGAGGGTCACTAGCAGGTGTGGCAGTATTAGCATGTAAAAGGATGTAAACGCCTACTCATAACAATCACATAAGATTGTCATGCTAGCTGAAGTGGGCTGAAATTATTCCATCGGAAGAAAAATACTGCAGCTCCTGATTTGGTAAAAAGCCAGTGAGTTGCTGCAATACATAGTCATAGTGTGGAGAGAAGCGGGGAAAAAAAAAAAAAAATTGTGGAAAAAAANAAAAAGGACTTATCTAAGAAGCCAGGATCCTCAGCCTTTATCAATATGCATTCCAGTAAGGATTCCCTTCCCAGCGCCTCCCCGTGAAAAAGAATCAAATCAGTCGCAACTCCCGAGAAGCGATGACCTTTGCTTTCCCCAAATAGATGAATCTCAGCAGGAAACAAACTGTACTCAGAGCTGAAAATCACAGATGCTGGGAGTTTGTAATAAGAGAAATACAAGCAACATTTATCCAATCCTGTCTTGCCACATGGGAGCTTTCTCCAGGCACAAATTTACAAACAGACAGGTTGAAGGATTGCAGGAGACACTGAATAAAGATATGGAATTACACGGAAAATGCATCAGCATGAAGCTAAAGTCAAGCCTCCTTAAACTCTGCTTTGGAGGCACTGTAACTACTGACTCCAGCTACTACTGCCATCCTTAAACCTGCAAACATCTTGCTGTAAACCAGAAAAGCAATAATTAAAGAAGTTTGGGAGCATAATGCTGGTTTGGATTCTGCAGCTGTCACTGCTCCTTCAGTTAAAGCAACACCAGCTGAAAATGCATAATAAACCACTTGGATGAGCAAATCACTAGCTGTGCTTTTTAAGAGGATTATTTATATCAAAAGTTGGATTAGTGTATCCTCCAGGTTTAGGTTTGGCCATGGCAGACACAAATACAAAATGAAAAGGCCATTATATGGAAAGTGAAGGAAAGTAAGGTGAAGTCCTTAATGATTTCACAGCTGAGAGCAAAGTAAACCAAGGAGTTGTTTCACAGCGCCCTGACCCTGCGTTTCTGTGATTCAGTAAGCTCTGCCCATCAAATTAGAAACTCTTTCTAAAGAAATGAGAGCAGCTTGTCTCCCTGGCAATCGCAAGTGAGTTCTTAAGTCACAGCTGAAATAGTTTTCTGTAATAAACCCGAAGTAGAAATTTGTTATACAACAGAAAAGAAAAAACGGCAATTGGAGGTCCCGGTGCGAAGCCAGATCAAGCAGTACAGAGGATGACTCGCACAGGATTTTTTTAATAGGTGCCTGAAATTGAAGACCCTAACTTAGGCAACCTCCTCTACTAAGATTTTGTGTTTATATAAGTATAGATACATGTGTGTTTGTGTATGTTGCGTGTATGCATGTATTCACTTTAGGTAGAATTTTTTCAGTATAATTTACTCTTGCTTTGCAAAGTTCAAAGCCATAAAAGAACCAATTTCTTAAACATCTTTGTTCCTACTCTTGCATCATACAATAACTTTATTTCTATCCAATTTCAGTATGCAGTTAAATTTCAGCTTAGAATAATGTTTTCTGATTATTGTTTCTCATTCTCTATTTTTGAGTTTAGCACTCTCAAGAGCCCAAGCTCAGTAAAATTACATCAGTTTCTAGATGGAAGTGGCAGATAGAGCTTGCTCCACAGTCAGAGTTACAACCCAGTTCCATTTCTGAAGATTTTTTTTTTTTGCAAATAACAAGCTCTCACAAACCATCATCCTCAATTCACTCAGCTCACACTTTTCTCCCGACCAGCCTGGGCGTGAGCCCATGTGCAATGGGAGTTCACTGCATGGATGCCCTTCAGTCAGCTGCTCAATAAACTAAGTTTGGTGACCCGTGAGCCCAACATGACATCACAGCATCACTTCCCTGGAACAGTGACTGAGCCTGTTTAGAAAAGTACTGTGGTGACAAACAGCAGCTGTAACATTACTGAATCTTTGATCTGTTTATTCCTAGCTTGCCTGTCTTGCTATTAAGCTATACATTATACAGATTTTTCTTTCAAGCACTGTCTCTCGCATACCCAGCACTGGTGTAAATATAGAAAAGCGTAGTTTCCATGACAATACATTCCATAGTTACAGCCAGCAGCCACTATCATTAAAACATGAATCACAGTGCTACCTTAAGGTGCGAGCTCACTACATCACTGGCCTTAGAAGCTGTAATTTGGGATGGGGGTGGCATAGCAATATTTTTAGGAGACACTACTATAAAATGCCAGAAAACTGTGCTATTAAACTATTTTGGCCCTTCTAATAGACACCCATCTTAGAGATTCCAGTGGTCAGTAACTCCCAATCTGTACCAATCATTAGCATTCCTACAAGACAAATGCATCACATCTGTACTCATCAATGTTTTAGACACAATGTCCTGATTGAAAACTGAACTTAATCACACAAATGTGATTTCTGATTAATATGCATATGGCCTAATTAAAATCACCTGCACTTATTTCCAAATTCCAATTTCAAAGAAGGGAAAGACAATCAGCCAGCTAGCCTCTTGGACCACTTGGACCTTTATTGCATTCAGCTGGCTCATGCTTTCAAAAGGGAGGACATATCTGTTCATTAAAATTTCGATTTCTTCTCCAGTCCCTGCCATTATTGCAGATTTTCAATCAGAACATGTTTCACCTGTGATTTCATTTCAGTATGAAGCAGCACCAAACAGCAAGCACCCAAGTGTTTTGCAAGGCACAAAATTCATCCCTTCACACTTCAGCTAATCGTTGCTTTCAAGTGAAAAACAGCTACCTGACACACAGTCACATTTGGGAAAATCTCAGAAAAGGAAGATTTATTCCAGCGACAGATTTGAATAATGACTCAGGTCAAAATTGGCCAAGACATTTCTTTCCATTAACTGACAATCACATATAGAAAAATGACATCAGAAAACATTTGCCCAGAGATCCTTCCCCGTCTTTTCTTTTTTTTACAACAGCACTCATGACACACACAAGTGTATTGCCACTTGCCAGGAAAGGTATTTAAATCACAGTCATACTGCAGGAGCAAGGACTCTTGGAAAATCTACGTCCACATTTTTGTGCTAATGGGACATGCAGAAGAACACAAACTGTGGACATTACTCTATGAAGAGTCCATGGAACAGTTTTTGAGCCCTCCAGCCTTCTTTGGGCTTGAATGTGTTGATCCAGCCTCTTGCTCACAGCCACAGTTTGGTAAGATCTCTCCTGCTCTACCAACCCCTCTGGAAGCTGCCAACCTTTCAGCTCCAGGTTTTCCAAAGATGTCTGTCTGCCTTTCAAAGTGTGCCATTTTGTGGAAATGGAGGAATTAATTTGGAGCAAATGAGTTGCATTTCAGGAAGTACTATGATCATGTTTGCATGGTATTTGCTCACTTAATGTGTATATATCTCCTCCTGTACTGGAGCTATTTCAAATAGGAATGCTGAACTTTGCACCTGACATATCATGTGAGAAACAAGAAGATCAATGTAAGTAAAAATAAATTTAAAAAAACAGCAATAACAAAAAAACCCCAACAAAAAACAACAACAACAACAAAAACCAACAAAACAAAAAAAAAAACCTAAGACCTGTAGAGTCGCAAAGAATGTTTAGGTATTCACCTTTGACTATCTTGGATACTCAAAATCAAACATCTAGGATGCTTAATTGTAGGATTTCTTAAAAAAGCCATCTTTTCTGCTGAGAAGATGGCTTAAGTTTTGGTACTATGGTACAGATTTATGCATTTCCCTTTCCCTGCTTTAACTACTCAAATTTTTATTCCATTGCTGTACCATTAAAAAACTCCACTAACCCTTACGACATCCAGTAGATATGAGAAGATCATGATGATGTATAAACCCTTGGCCAAGGTATATGATTATTAACCTGCTTCTAATCTTATGTTAGAATTCAAAACCATCTTTGCTGCCGTTCTCTGAAGTTCCTGAATACTAATCAAGATGCTTAAAAACTAAACCTGCCTCTGACAGTGATTAAAGAGAAGTTGTCTTCTCAAAGAATCAGATAAAAGAAAAAGCAAAAGGGCTTGTTGCACCACAGGCAGCACATACAAAGGAACCAGAGAATGCAAATATAAAATAAGCTTGAAAGATTCCCCCATCAAAATAGAAATGATTGCACACAACTGTCTCACACCTCTAGTCTAAACCAAAGTTTTTACAGCTGTTCTTTCTTTGGACAGGCTCCACTCCGCATGTTTCAAGGACCTCAGCTATGTCTACATTTTCTGTGAGTTGGTCATTTTGGGGTATACAATGGGACATCAAGCCTTTATTTTGCTGATTTTTGTCCCTTGGTGAGTATCAGAAGCACGGGCTTAGAAAATCCAGCTCCCTTTGGAACAGTAATCATAGACTGGTTTGGGTAGAAGCAATGGTTAAAGGCCATGTGGTTCAACTCTCCTTCAACAAGCAGGGACATTTTCAACTAGATCAAGTGGCTCAAAGCCCTGTCCAGTCTGGTCCTGGATGTTTCCAAGGATGGGACATCCACCACCCCTCTGGGCAACCTGTGCCTCGCCACCCTCATTGGGAAAAAAATTCCTTGTATCTAGTCTCCTTTAGTTTCAAACCATTACCCCTTGTTCTATCACAACAGGACCTGGGAAGATTTCTGTTCCCATACTTCATACAGGCCTCCTCAAGTACTGAAAAGGTCTCCACAGAGCCTTCTCTTCTCCAGGCTGAACAATCCAAACTCTCAGCCTTTCCTCACAGGACAGACATCTCAGCCCTCTGATTGTCACCCTGATTTTTTCAGCCTTCTCTTCTCTTTCACAGTTTCATGTTTTAGGTTCTTTCTCATGCTCTGGTCTGTAAACACTGGCCAATGTTATTGTAGTTTCAAGAAAAGTTTTCATTCTTGTTCTTGGAGATACGGACAGTTGTCTTCACCAATAGGATGGGAGAGGTGTCAACCTTCTCCCCCAATCCCTGGCCTTTGTAGAAATACTATATAATAGAGTCAGACGTTTTTAAATAAATCAGTTTCTAGTTCATGCCTTCTGATCAAAGTGTGAGTGTATGTTTGTGTGTGTGTGACAAACTGCATCACTCTGATTATTTCTGCCCTTGCTCCAATGGGTCCAGGCCTTTCCTTCACTGGGAATCCTAGAGCTGGATGCAGCACTCCTTGGGGAGTCTCATCACAGTGGAAGAGCTGAAGAGAATCACTTTCCTCCACCTGCCGGTCACACCTCCCTTGATGCAGTGCAGGATATGGTCCCACCTTCTGGGCTGTGATCACATCATTGAAGTCTGCCCAGGAAAGACCTCCCAGTCACCAGATATCAGCTCAAGAGCTGCTAATTTGTGATCTTTTTACACTTCATGCAAAACTGTGTTTCAACTGGTTCCAAGGGGTAATATGAGACTGAACTTTCACTGAACTTTTAGAAACGAGGGATAAGGCCACATTTTTTAGAAACGAGGGATAAGGCCACATTTTTTAGAAACGAGGGATAAGGCCACATTTTTTTTTTGCGTTTCCAAAGGCTCAAGGAGCAGAGAAGGTCTGGGCTGGTCCTGCCATGAGGAACAGATTAATAGGGTCACCAGGGTGGAGATGGAAGCGAGAGCTCCAGAGACAGCTGTGTAGAGGCAGATTTGCCACTTCTGTGAGATGTCATTGGGACTGCTGGGACCCACCTATTCCACTGTCATGAGCAGCAGCTGCTCCATCTCACACCGTGGCTTCTGACAACAGATTTCATTTTCACAAATCACTCTATGAAGACTGGGATGAGTCGCCAGTTGGCTCCTGCCAACAGCAGACCCTGCTGGTTTGCCTCACCTAGAGATGACAGGGACATGAGATAGAAAGTTCTCCTCAAATACCTTGCAATCTGAGCATGGAGGCAGAGAGAAAGGCAGAAGATGGATTGGATGCTCCCGAAAAAAAACCTATGCATCAAGAATTCAGATGTGGTAGGCAGCTTGAAAAAACATATGACTCAATCTCCCTACCTGAAGATGGAATTAATGCCTTCAAATTAAATGCCCATATCTCTAAGTATGCCATCCTATAACATTGATTTTTAAGTTAATGGGAATACTCTTAGAAAAAGTACTCATGTTCCTAAGTGTTTACACATTCTAGAGTGCCACATTACCAGAATAGCTCTACATTTCTAACTAGTGAAAAACTGTCTGAATTATTTATGAAAATAATTTTGATCTGTTAAATCATTTACAAAGTCACCACTGTATATATTTTTTTAAGTAACTTCTCCAGCCAGGTATAAATTTAAACCAAAAATATGAGAGGGGAGAAAAAACACTCTAATTAAATATCAGCTTGAAAGGAAAAAGCAAGCGTATTTCTGCCATCCTCAACAGATACAAAACAGCTCCACTTACCTGAAGATTCCTATTTATATCTTGTATTAGCATTTTTAAGGTTTTCTGTGACAAATTAAAGAAAAATAAAGGCCTGATCCTGCTGGCACAGAGTGGAAACACGCAAAAAGAATATTTAGAAAATATATGCCTTATTTTAATGTTACTAGGTAGACCTACTGATTCCTTGTAGTGTTTATAGTGCCTCTAAAAGATGTTGAAATTATCAGTTTAGCCACCACGTGCTAGAACTCACCAAGGACTAAGAGCTGCAGTTATTTACCCAGGCTGTTGTGACAGAAGAGGGGTTAGTCTACATGGAATTTTGTGTTCATACCCTGTTCAACTGGCCAGCTCTGCTTGTCAACGTGTACTGAAGTTATTGCACCACACACATTTTGCTTTATGCATTGAGTGGAGGCATCAGCCTGGCCACAGTCCTCTCCTTGTGGTCACCAGCTCTGCAGGCATATCCTGTCTGCAAGCCAGACTCCCTCAGCAAGAAACCGTAGGAATTTTCCATTTGTTTCCTGCCACTCCCTGAATCCATTCTACTTCCATAACATCCATTGATGGGAAGTTTTTCTGGCCTTCCAATTCTATTTCTTTTTGTTTATTCTAAATCTTGGCCCTGATCTCTTTACCACCTTTCTCAAAATGTTGCAATGTAAGGAAAAAGGAACAGTTAACTTCTACTCAGCCTCTCCATGTTATGACTTTATAAACAAGTTATGCATCCTCTCTAACTGGTGTCTTTTCCATTAGGAAAAATTGTAGCTTAATAGATCTCAGACATTCTTATAAAAACAGCTTCTATATATTTGAAGATGACCATTGATTATCTCAGCTTGTTCTACTTAATTCTTTCAAACTTCACCATAGCTCATACACTACAAAACCCTTAATGTCCTTGGTGTTTCCCTCTAAAATCTCCCCATCCCTCTCAAAGTGTGCATCCAGAAGGTGATGTTGCCCTGCAGATTAATTCCTCTCATCTCTCACTTACAGTAATTCTCTAAATATAGTCCAAGTTTTTTACATTAGGTTTGCAACAGCCTTTCATTTTTCACTGAGACTCACTCTGGGATTCATTTCTGCACCATTCCACCTTTCCCTGCTTCCTGGCTAATCAATACACATTTGGGATTCATGCAATTGGATATCCCTTACTACATGCAACACTTAATATTTGTACTCCATGTTATTGCTTTCAGGCCATTTATTTAGGTTGAGCCTTACACATGCCATTCCTCTGACAATTTTTGGTGTGCTCAGGGTATGGACTTCAATAAAAAAGCACTTGGAAACAATTTTTCCTGGGATTTAGACTAGCTGGAGCACAGTGTTATGTTGTCAAAATAAGTTTCAAAGGGGAAATCCACTTTCAAGAAATATATCTCTGGTTTCTGAGGCAATACATACACTGCTTAGACCTCACTGCCTTGGGATCATATAGAATTAAAATGTTGGTGATCATTAATGGCCTATATAGATGGGAAGTTGATAGGGACTATACCCAGCTGATGGCAAGTAAAGAATCTATCTTCTAAGAGTCATGTGTGAAATCTTTTCATGATCTAAACAAAAGTTAGGAGACAGAAAAAAGAAAAATCACAAAATCAAAACCAAATTAATAACTCCCCCAAAAACCCCACAAGTAAAAAAGCATTACTATTACCTTGATCATTCCCTGGAAGTATTATGTAAGGCCCTGGATTAATTTTCAAATGTGGTTCCCATAACTGGCTTCTGGTGGAAAACCTGTGCCTGTATGACCATCTCTTGTACTGAGACTTCCAGACTGCTGCTGGCAGCCTCAGAGAGGAACCACCAGAGCCCAGCCTTCATTTCTTGTGTCATATGGTACTACTATTTAGAGAGAAATAATAAGCATAAAGGAAAAGTGCTTGATTAAAGCAGAAGTAAAAATAAAACTGATGATACATCAGAATTCATGAGAAGGTCAGGCTATTTGAACCTTTGGAGAAGTGAATTTTCCACATTACTAGTGTTTTGAAAGAAAATCTGTTATCCTGATTGTAAAATATCATTCAACTGAAATATAATTGCAGGCCTAAATAAATAGAAAATTAGTGCACCAGGCCTAAACCTAAATCTTATGTTGTGAAGTCTTACATTACTTGCTCTTCATTATTGTGTTCAAGATATGCTCTGGCTAAGGGTGCAGGCACCTATGCTGGGAGAAGGAGACACACATTTCGTTCTAGAGTTGAACCCAGGCTGTCACCACATGTGGTAAAAACAGGAGAACACCTTTGGGTTCCTCTGTGAAATTTTCCAGAGAAATTCTCCCTGACATATAGAGAAAGACGTTCTGATTACCAGATGTTTGATTTTTGAAATTGTTTTGTTTGGTTTTTTACAAGTTTTTTCTATATATAAATATATTCATCTTCCCAGCTGCCATTAAAAGTGACATTTTCTCAGCAGTCAGGAAGATTGTCAGTGATTTCCTTCAGATTCTTGTAACAGGAAATTCTGTTCCCATTTCTGGCAAATGCCACTATCCTCGCAGCTTTTAGCATTTAATGGTTTTTCAGCTATGAAATTCTCATTCCATGAAAAAAAAAATGAACCCAAACCCAAGAAAAACTCGTAAAAAAGAAATGTAATTGTGGTCACACCTAAATTCTACATCAAGTTTTCCATCAAAATTGTAGCAAAAACATCTGTATGACAGTATCTACTTTGGCTCTCTGCTGGCATTTCTAATCTCACCATGCTAAGGACAGGCTGTGGATCTTGCCCCTGGACACAGAGGACACACACAATGCCTTTAGGTGTAATTAGGGAAGCAGAGATTGCAGATCCCACTATTAAATATATCCACCATCTCTTTTCCACATCTGGGAAACAACCCACTGTCAACCAAGAAAAAAACATCAATGCCCACTATTGTCTTTTTGGAGGGAGAACTGCTCTTGACTCCAACCCACAGAGAGGTGCCACCCGGCTGAAGAAAAATATTTCCAAAAGACTTTTTCTTCTCTCAACAGCACCTGTGTGTCTTTCTCTGTAACCTGACCGGTTTTTCACAGCGGGAAAAGGTTACCCAGAGAAAGTTGGAAGGGTGTTGCTTTTGTGTGTGGCACAGACAGCAGCTTCTCTCTGCCTCCATGGGCTGATGCCTATCGCCATGGCTCTAAATACAAGCTGTAAAGCCTTGTGACTCACAAAAAAAAACCCAGATGGAGGTAAGTCAGTTTACTTCTGGGTTACCTGGGAATCATATCAATTCTCCCATGCATGGGAGCTTCTGGACCAGGCACTCTCAGTCACAGAGCTCCCTGGGTCCTCACAGCTCTGCCTGACCCTCTGGGCTGGGGCATGTCAAGGGAAAAGCACAGGAATCTTTGCCGGTCAGCGCTGACCACTGGCCCTTGACAGAGCCTTTCTCTTTCTAGAACGCCTTTTAAGGCCAGGGCAGGGACTTTTCACCCTGACAGCACTGCCCAAACGCTCTCTGCCCCTGGGGCTAGGGCGTACAAGCAGGGTCTGTTACTGTTGGCCAAAGGGAACAGTTCTGTAAATGGAAGACATTAAGGAAAGACACACCTCCTACTCTGCATCTGTCGGGAATCTCTCCTACCTCCAATGTTCTACCACCCTGGGGAAGGTGAAAGGAAAGACCTTCCTAGAATGATGTTATACAGAGGAAATGTGTCCTCCAGGAGTCCATGGGGATATTAAGGTGAAATAACCACAAACTTAAAGAGAGTTATTGGAGGGACCAGTGTGCAGTCCTCTACAGATGACATTTTTAATGCCTCAAAGATGAGGAGCTTAGTGGAAAATCAATGCATTTCTGAGGGAAAGGAGCCAACAGAGCTCAAACTGCTCCCAGTGACTGCAGGCCTATGAGAGCCTGCAGAACCCTCCTGAGCCAGCCCCCAGCTCTGTATGGTGACTGAAGACCACCTCCTCACTCAGCACAGGCTGAAGGGGCTGCTTCCAGGCACAGCATGGCCCCAAGACTGTGGTGCCATAGGCAGCTCCCACGTCATTCAGAAGTGCCTCCACAGAGATGATGCTAACACAAAGGAACAGGCACAAGCTCAGCTTTGGTTGTGGACCAGGAGCCTCCCTGTCCTCCTCATAACTAAATTCATGCCAGTCAGCCAGGAAAGGAGTGCAAGAGAGCCCAAGCCCAGAGCTGTTTGACTCTTGCCTGGCTGAGAGCTGTTGTGAGTCAGCCAGAGAGACGGACGGAGAGGACCATAATTCTCAGGATGGCAGCATCCTTGGTGCTGGCCCATCCAGATATGGGAATGCGCAGCTTTGGGGCAGTGGTAGCTTACCTGGGGAGAGCGGCCCTCCTGCTTCTGCTCAGTCTGCAGTGCAGCTGACTTGTCTGGAGCAAGCTTCCAGGAAAAACAAAAAAAGCAGGCTGGGCAAAGTCTGCTCACAGGCTGTGCTGCAGCAGGAGCATCCATCTTAGATCCAGTGGAGGAGGAGAGCTTGGACAAGCTCCCTTTTTAAAGCAACAGTGCTCCCACTGAGCATGGCAAGGAAGGGGAGTGCTATGCCCCAGTGGTTGTGCTGGATGTTTGCAGAGCACTTTATAGGCATTACCTAATTGATCTCTGCAAAGACCCTTTCAGCAATTAAACATCACCTGTCAAGATTTGCAGGTGCAGAAAATAAGCTGAGCTAATGTCACCTGGGGCAGAAGTAGACCATGATTTTAGAGCGCCTGGACCAAAAGTCGTTTGGCCTGATTTTGTTGGTGCATCTACAGGTTTGTTTGACTCTGACAGTGCAGAACATCTGTATTCTGCTTGTAAATAAGAGTGAACATCTGCTTTTAAAAGCCAACCTCAGGGGTATTTCAAGTTGGAAATGCTAAAAAGCAGGCATGCCAAATCACTAACCTTTAGGGTAATGGTAGCTTTTATGACTAAAGATATCTGAGTAGAAAAATCTAGAGTCAGGTTTAATCAGATTTTGTCTGTCTGCTCCTTTTTATGCATCTAGACAGGCTGTGGCTTCCCCATGGATTCCTGTGAACCTGCTGGCAGTGACTTAGGATTTGAAAAGGAAAATAAAACTTTTCTTGTCCAGGACCACTTAGTCTGCATGACCTGAAGGACGAGATGGGACACTCTGTCTGGATCCATCACCACCCTACAAAAACTGCCATTAGGAAGACAGAACATTTGTCCTGACTTTATCCCTCCATAGCTACTGGGGACTCTGACTCTATAAAATGGAGAAAATGAGGAACACAGGTAGGAAGCAGGGACACATGTGGGACATGCCACATGGCTGGGAGCTGATATTAACTGAGTGGTACAAGAGGTTTGTTTGATTTGCTCTTTATTTTCTTCAGGGCATATTTTTGTTCTATGATAGACCCTCAATAAACATCACAATTTTAGCTCTTAGTGTGCTTGACCAAAGAGCTATAAAAGAGACCTAAGAGGCTGCCCCTCTAGCAGGTTGTTGATCCTGTAGCAATACTCAACCAAGGCCCAGATTTTTAGTTAGATAGATGCATTCTGGTACCTCGTGGGATTTTCCTGTGTAGGCTGAACAAGTTTGAAATTAAAATTAAAAAACAGGGCAAGTAAGAACACCCACTAGGGCCTACTTGTGATTGTAGTACAGAAATAGCTTTAAAAATCTCAGGTTTCTCTCATATAGGGCCCCAAACTGGAGAATTCTCTTCCCTTACAGTTGTAAGACAACAGCTGAAGCTCCTGTTGTCCTTCAAATTGTGCTTCAAGGTATATCCATGTATTCAGGCAGCCTGATTTTTCCTCCAAACCTTCCAGATGTGTGAGAACTACAGCTGAGTATTCCCCAAAGGGACAGGCCTGAAGGAATTCAAAGTCCTTCGTTAGGCACTCTGTCAATGCTGTAAGCATTGCTATTTAATTGATGTACTGTTTTTATTATACGTGCCCTAAGGGAGTGTGCTGACCAAAGTCTCTTGTAAATTGAATAAATAAACAAATACATAAGCAAGCATCGTTTCCTTGACCAGCTCGCGGTGTGACAGGAAAGTGCACATGGTTTAATGTGGTTTTACACAACAAACAATCCCGCTGTCTGGAATGGCTTGTTTGATCCTCATTAGCCCTGGCAGGCTCTTCCAGCTCCTTCCTCTACCTCAGCAAAGACAGAGGATGCCACTCTTACTTTTCAGATTTCTAAGGTCCCTTTGCTGATTAAATATGTCATTTTAAAAGCTTCTTATAATGTGAAAACTGCCAATTTCCTTCCTTCATCTGGAATATGGGTGAAGAATTTTGTCATTTGCTGTTAAAGGAATGTAGTATCCTTCTCCCATTCTTTCCCTTTCCCCTTGCCCTACTTCACAGCTCTGCAAAGTCACGATCTCTTTTCATTCTTACTTGTGTTTTGTTTGGACCAAAGTACTTCTCAAATGTATCTTTTAACAAAACTTTAGAGCATACAGCTGTACCAGTCAGAGTCAGGATTACAGAGCAAATAAATAAATAAAAGGTACTAGCTGGGGAGATAAACTGGCTTAAGAGAAAGTATAGAAAACAATATAGACATGGGAGCCATTACCCAGTAAAGGCTGGCCACCCAAAGCCTTGCACTGCTGCTTGAGCAGGTTTTGCAGCCTGTGCTCATCGCTGGGCTGCCTCAGATAAAGAACTATCCCAGTGCCCCAGCTGGCTTGTGCACACCTACAAGAACTGAAACCGCATGCTGACTACAGTCAGGCCTTTATGCTCACGAATGTTATGCATGTGAGAGATTTTATGGCTGTGAGTCATCATCTTGCCTACATTCATGTGCTCCTTTCCATTCTGGAAGGAAAGCATTTCATTCACGAAAAGAAAAAATATAGGTTTCAAGACACATCATGATGCAATCACACTCTTTTATAGTGTTCAGCTTCTCGTTATGAAATATGATTCCCCTGAGGTATGACTAGAGAGTGTGGAAAAGTGAGTTAAAATGGAAAACAGGTCATATCAGCCACACCTCTATGACTGCCCAAATCACTAACTGTAGACTTCCCTCATGGAGCTGCTTAAAATTTTCAGGGCAGTTATCCTAGATTGTCTTCACATTGAAATGCAGAAAGTGTTAGGATGATCTTTAGTACAGAGCTTAAAGAAACTGAAGAAAATGAAGGTGGACTGGAGACTGAACATAGTCCATGTGCATCCCAGAGCTCCGTTCTCTTTCCCCCTTAGCCATGTCTCAATATTTTTGGGGCAGTGTAGGTGCCATAGTCAGGTTCTTATGTGAGCCAAGGAAAAAAGATAACAGTGTACCTTATTTCTCCCAAATATGTGACGCCCCTGTTGTCCTTGGGGCAGATATTGGCCAAATCAAACTGAGATAAAATCAAAATCAGGAAAAATGTCATAGAAGGAGTATTTCTGAGGGGACATTTGCAGATTCCTTCAATTTGGATATACTCCTGAAATTGTTTCAGAATAGGAAAATCAGGTGGAATGCCTACTTCTCTCCCATGAGAAACTGAAAATGTTTGACATTAACATATGATTAGCTGTTAAATGACTTTCAAGGAGACTTTCCTAGGATAATCTGCTTAGCCTTTAGCAACCATTTATCACTTCATAGTGGAGATTAGGGTTGATTCTCAAGAACAGCATTACTTAGAGTGTCAACTACATTTTTTTTCCAGTTAAGTAAATTATTCCTTTATGGAAATAATGAGAAAATTTCATGTCCTCTTTTCCTGTATTTAATCTATTGTTATGGAACAGGTGACCATGAAAGTCATTTAAGAAATGATGGAAATGAAACACTATACAATTGAAAAAGAAAATCACCAAAAGAACTGATGGACTTGTGGTTGCCCAGAAGGTTCTTAAGATATTTCTGAATTATGGATATGATGGTCACCACTTTTTGCTACTAAGTATTGGCCTAGACACTGGTTCTAGGTAGAAATTAAAGAATACAGATAAATTCTTAAGTAATTAAATCAAGGTGAAACTCTGTGTCTGGACAATGAAAAAAGATTATTGTTAAGTTTATGATTTCTAGACAAACTCTAGATGCTTACAAAAAATTTATGTCCGACTGCATCCCACTCAGGCCAAGAAATTTAGCATACCTGTCCTGGTTTAGGGCAAATTTTGTGAAGAAACCTCCCAAATGGGGTTCCTCTGAAAATTAACAAACCCAAACGGCCCCTCCCCCACAACTGGTCCAGAAAAAAATTCCTTGGAGAAGAGTGGAAAAAGCTATTTATTTAACAAAANTAACTAAAAAGCACAGGAGATCTCTGTCTCGCAGCAGTCTGACCAAGCCTCAGCTGCCCAGACGATCCAGGAGAAGAAAAATGCAGAGGAGTTAGCATAGTTTTCAAAACAAACTGTGCATTCTAAGAACCACTTTAAAGGTGCAGAACATAATATACAGAACAGACGACTGGGGATACAGGCATCATAAAGTCACTCTAGGACAACACCTCATAATGAAACCTCTTCAGGGCTCTTCCCCCACAACTCACACAGGCCACATCTACAGATCACAGCACTTGATCTTGGGTTTCCATGACATTAGAAATCTGTGTTTCTTCTGTATGTGTCTGAGGATACAAAACATCCTGGGATTGTGCTGGACAACTGTGTAGTTTGCAGACTGCATTCTCCTCTCTAGCAATTTTTGTGTCATGGGATATGCCCCAGAATGTTTGTTTGGCTCCAAAAGCCAGCGAAAGAGTGAATTTATATCATGCAACATGTACAGCCAGAGGACAAGGCACTTTGAATGAACTGGGAAACTAAAGATATACATGGGGAGACCAACGTGGATTTTTATCAAAATGGGTCCTCATACATAAGAAGGAATTGCAATCAAGTCCTAGGAGGCGGCTGAGAGGCGGCAGCCCAAATCTCCAGGATTAGAAAATGGTGTTCATCACTAATCCTTTGCTTAAAATAACGTAGGACGAAGGGTTATGGTTTTAAACTGAAGGACCCATGGTTCAGATTAGATGTAAAGAAGAAAATTTTTACAAAGAGAGTAGTAAAACTGGCACAGTTTGTTCATTGAGATGGTAGATGCCCCATCCCTGGAAACATTCAAGATCAAGTTGGAGAGGGCTCTGAACCACTGGGTCTAGTTGGAGATGTCCCTTAACATTGCAGAGGAGTTGGACTAGATGACATTTAAAGGTTCTTTCCAACCTATTCTATTCTATGATTCTCTGATTGTCTGACACGACTCTCGTCTTGTTCTGGGACATTCAAATATCAAGCCTGCTCTTCACCAAAGGTAGTTTGCCAGAGTACCCTGTGATGACTGCTTTCAAGTTTTAAGCCTGAAAACACTCAAGGGTCAGGTTGATTGACAAATTACCTTAATTTAGCAATTATTTCACCTCAAATGAATTGTTTCCATATATTTACTCTTAATCTATGGCAAACTCCTCTTTTACTGGAAATGAAATTAAATTGCCTCACATTTTTCACAGGAAAAGAGAACAGGCACAGTAAATCACATGATCAACAGACGTGACATCACTTCACCATGAGTTCAAATAGTTAGATGAATTCAATAGGTAGGTGCAGGACTGTAGTCTTTAGCTTTCGTTATTATTACCTCTGTTTCAGAATTATAATTTTAAAGATCTTTGTCCTCTCATAAATACCTCCCTCAGGTTATTCCTGCCACTTCCTAACATATAAATTTTCCTATATTTCTCAAAAGTTAATGTCAGTGTACATCCAGCCAATGTTAGACTCTCAATCACATTTTTTCTGTCTGCTGTTTAGGGATTGCTGTGAATTAAATTTGTACTATACTGCATGAGATGAAAATATCACCCCAAAGGCTTAGTAATCAAAGTCAGACTACTGAAAATTGTTCTGGAGAGGTGAAAAAATATATATTTATGTATGTATTAATTAAAATTTAAGTAACTCATCTTCAAGTATTATTGAAAATTACAGTGTTTAAAGAAACCAATTCATTCAGCTATGAATATAAATACTATATTCTTTTTCTAGTGATTTTCTGGAATTCTATTATTTTAATAGGAAACCACTTTTCTGGATAAGATGAACTGCCAGCCACAACCAATAATTATACCTTTTTTCCTAAGGATATGCAACAGTGGTGTCTGTTCCAGACTATTGCATTTTCAGCCGTAGGAAGGAGCTAAAGTTACATAAATTTCCTGGAAGAGTACTTAGACAGCTGTTTACCTGAAATTGTGCTTGTTTCTGGCATCAGTCTGATATACAAGTTATTTTATAGTTGTGACAGAGAAGTAATAAAAAAATTGCTGAACTATTAGTACACAATTTATGCTTGCCTGTGTACCTCACAAAAAGATGCTTTTGTATTTTTTGAAGGATATTTCTAATGCTGGCACCAATATATGGCTTCAGATTTACTTCCCTCACTTCATCTTTATGTGCAACAACAGATTTAAACAATTTAGCACATGAGAGTAAATATTAAAAAGAAGCATTTATGCAGCCCCTCAGAGTTTAAGGATGCTCACATGGTCAAATCCTCCATCAATGTACCAGGGACAAACACAGATACACTTTAATGGGAAATACTTGTGTTAATATTCCACGTATAATGTCAGATTGAAATTAAGTGCTGTCTAACTTTAAAGGGTGCTATTCTATAAATTGGAGTTGCCAAGCTAAGCCAGGCACATGCTGGAGAGCTGACAAGAGTCAGAAGGTAGGAAACTGTCTCACCACCAAGGCAGAATGGCAAACCACAGCTGAACCTCCTCCCAACATCCATATGAAATTTCTGGCAACTGGTAAAAATTACCTTTTTGGCTGCCTCTCGGATTCCTCACCACTTCATGTCCTATATTTGGATATAAAACCATCTGGGAGGTCTTTACATGTGTAAACCTGAGCTCTCTTTAAATTAAGAGAACTATTTACAGGACTTCTGTACCTGCAGGTGATGGTGCAGTCTCGTGAGTGTAGATTGACATCCTGAGGCTCTGTCAGCTGTTCCTTCCTGCCACCTGTACCTATCCCTCCATGTCCCAGCCAGTCTTCTCTTCCCTCTCTGCTGGCACATTCCATCTCTGCCAGAATATCATGAAGCTTGTGTCAGATCTTGGCACAGGAACATAAAGAGGAGAAGCTAGCAGGACTTGGGAGCTGTGGGAGAATTACATCTACTACTGTGGTTGCTGATCCATTATGAGTATCACTGCCAGAAACTCCCATCTGGAGTTCCCACCAACTGCTCTTAGGCAGGTTTCAATGCAGTGGTATCAACAAGTTGAAACTTGATCCTAGAGAGGAGTTTAAGCAGAAGTGGAAACACTATCCATAGTCAGTCCCTTTTATTTGACATCTCAGGATGCACAGGGGTCATATCTTAAAGCTTTTCTCTGCAATTACGTAGGTTAGAAACATTCTATAAGGAGAGTTATATTATAAATATCCAAAGGAGGGTTGATTTTAACTTCCAGTACTCTGTTCTAATGAAAAACCTGAAAAATAACTTGAGACAGAGGAACATAGTTATGAACTGACCACTCCGGATACTAGATATTTCTGTAGAGGTTTCTTACAGCTATCTTGCACAAAGGAATATATTGCCGTTTTTCAGTACAGACACATTTCTCATACCATGAGAAAATCTGACAGTTCTAAGAATGTTTCTTTTTTTGTACAGAAAGGAAGACAGAAGACTGGGGTGTTTTTACTTGAAGCAAGGAATGTTCTATGCCATGCATTATTTAATGAAGAAAAATGTAGATCACAGAATCTCAGGATAATTCATGTTGGAAGGGAACTCAGGCAGCCCTTGGTCCAAACTTCCTCTCAAAGCAGGATCAACTATGATGGCAGAAGAGGTTGCTCAGCTTTTTTTTTCTGTTAGTCCTGAAGGATTCCAAGGATGGAGACTGCGCTGTCTCTCTAGGAAACCTGGGCCACTGCTGGGCTGTTGTAGAATGAACCATGTCCCCTTTTGTCCATTCTGAACCTCTCTCATTTCAATCTAGGACAATTACCTCTTATCCTTCCACCATGTGCCATTCAGGTCAGTGATTATTTCCCCTTGAAGCCATTCCTTTAAAGGCTGAATAAGGCTTTACCTTTGTCTCCCCTCACAGGGAAAGTCCTCCAGCTCTGACCATCTTGGTGGGCATCTTCTAAACTTGCTTGTATTTAAAAAACATCTTTGTACTGGAAGATGCATGGGGTTTAATAAGCTTTGAGAAGGGGAAAGTAATCACTTCCCTGGAGAGCCTGGCTCTGCTCCTGTTTATACATGTTGAATTTAATGAAGTTTGTGTTGGCCTTATTCTCCAAGCCATCCAGGTCTCTGTGGATGCCAGCCTTGCCTTTAAGCATGTTAATTTCTCCCTGCATTGTGATGTTTGCTGACCTGATAAGCACATGCCCTTCATCCCCAGACACCGCTTGAGACCAATTGATAAAGAGCAAAGATCCCAGAATAGATTTTTGTGATACATTTGCCATCAGTCTCAAGGTAGAGAGCGACTCACTAACCAGTGCCCTCCAAGTCTGATCATTCAACGTTTGTTACTTATCTAGCTGTCTAGAAACCTAGATACAAGAGGAGGTATGTCAAAGGTCTTATTCTAGTAGAAATAAATTATGTCCATGGGTACTTCTCATTAACATGACTCTTCATTTTATCATAGGTTTATGGCAACCGTGGCCTTGTCTTTATTACCTTGAGATAGTAAAATGCAGATGTATGGACACCACTGCATTCTAACAACAGCCTGGATGACCTAGAAGAAGCTGGATTACGAACAGAATGGAATTCAGGATGAAATTTGTAGAGATCAGGAAGATCATAGAAAGCAACCATGGCCATATGCTCTCTCTGTAAACAAACTGTCCTACTGCTACTGCACCACAACGAACTCCCTGAGGGAGAAAGGATGAAATGACAAAACCAACTTATTGGGGCATGGTAAAGGCACAAATGAGAAAAGAAAAATGGTGCAAGTGCCATAATCAAAAGCATGATGGTAGGGAATGAGAGGGGCAACCTGAGCTGAGCACCCACGAGGGCAGTCTCTTCCCTGGAGGTGCCCAATAAACCAGTGCACACCACTCACTGGTGCTCACAGGTGAGAGGTGAAGGGAAGGAAACAGGACTCAAACTCTATAGAGTTTCCACCATCAAATTCCCTCTTGCAGCCAGTGGGTATGCCCATGCCTGAGGGAAGCTGGTGATGATGTTTGATGTGCGATTAGGGCCTTGGTGAGGGGAGAGTTTGCACACACGGACAAGACATGGGGTAAAAGAGGCACTGATCCCAAACAGCCCAGTGCTCAGCAGGGCTGCTAAACCTTTTCAAACTAAAAATGTGAACCCTACAACTTCTTAAAATTAGATCTGTTAAGATTTAAAATGTAATATATTTTTATATTTAAAATTCAGAGACACCAGAGTTTACGCCAAGCCTAGGCTTACTAAAATCATTACAACAAATTAAAGAGATAAAAAAGTGCATTGTAACAGTTATTAATTCCCATATTTTAATGAGGTAAGGAGTGCTATCTTTTCCCATAATGACACAGCTAAAACTGAGAAGTTGCTGCTTTTTTTACAACAGCTCAACCTTCATAAATATGTCAAATTACCCTGTATTGCACTTTTTACAAAAGACTGAATGCAAATATTTACATGTTTTTCAAAGGCCACTACTTTGTGCTTTTGTTGTGTAAATAAACATTTGCCTTCATTTCTTTGAGTTTCTATTTATTATCAGATTCAACAGGAATATTTTCATCATGTGAATTAATCCACTGAAACCTGAGAAAATGAATCAGAAATTAATTAGCCACCATGCTGTTCTCCTTCTACAACTTATAAATAAAAGCCACAAAGGAGAATATGAGAGCTACAGTAACTAAAATTTAAAGAACAAATGACTCACTTTTTAAAGTATGTAAAAACATGAGACTTTGAAAAGTATCTACCAAGACTAGCTCCCAATTCTGCTTTAGTTCAGCTACACCTTTAGTATTGAAAGGGAGTGCTTGGCTATTTAGTGGTTTTGAAAATCCCACTTATTACCTCTTTGTTCTGTTACACACCAACACATCAGAGTTTCAATTCACCATCTCTCTAATGAATTAGCCACCAGTTAAATTCAAATCCAATTTAAAAATAAAAAAATTAAGAAAAATATCTTATAATTGATCAAATTTATTCAATGGATGTGTGAGTATCAGTGCATCCTTCCCTCTAGGAAATAAGGAAAATCAAATTTTCTTTAAAAACTGTGTCTGTCTGCACAGTATCACAGTAAATCACTGGACCAGTCATTGAGAAAGATTCCTTAGGACATAAAATGCAAACAAAATTTTAAAAAAACCCCACAGTTTAACTTAAGATTTCATGCTTTTGATTAAACTCATGTTTCTGACCAGTAATTTAATTCACTTTGACTTAAGTCAATCTGCATTGCCTCAGGTTCCCTATCTGTATATTTCACATTTATAAAATGGATGATATTAGGATGAGTTCCTTGCATTAGCCAGTGTGCCTCATTAGGAAGAGCCATGCTTCTTACAGCTAAACTGGATTTTGCTCTACTCTACGGTCCCTTGGACCTTTGCTAATTTTTCCTTCAATTATCAGCCAGAAACACAAGGGGTTTTTTGTGATGTGGACACTTGTCCACTAGATGCTGCACTAAGCCCACCTACTTATTTCATTACTCCATACTGCTGTGGACTGAACCTGGACTTCTCTGAGTAATTCCTTCAGGTAGGCAAGTTACCTTGGTGAGATGTGAGGTGCATGAGCTTATGGCGACAAGGTGCTTCCATTTAATATTTCAGCTTAGTTTCATCTTTGGTCTCAGACTGGGTGATATGGTTTGCCAAAGCAATACACAGATTAGTGGTTATGAACTACTCTATAAACATATGTACTAAGAAATATTCACTCTGACATACTGAATGAGGCTTTATGTCCCTTTCTCCAATTTTGTACCCCTCTTTAAAGAGGGAACACAGCATCTTCTGGGTTCTGGAGCATGCTCTAATAGCAGAGATGTGAAATAAAGAGTAGTTGCAAACTTTGCTGTCTGCTTCTGGGGCTCAGGACTGCTGGGGTGAAGCCCAGAACCAGCAGGGCAGCTGATGCTGTGGCTCACTTGTGAAAGTGCCTACACTCTGCAGGAATGCAAAATTATATGTTTGTTTCTCTCCTCAGATTTTTCTACTGCTGAGTTCAAACAGCAGAAGAGTAACTGTGACTTTGTGCAATCTAACTCTTCCCACTGCAAAAAAGCCAGCCAGCTCAAACAATTATTCCAGGAGGGGAGTTGACACTGGAGTGGAAGAGATGACAAAGCAACATGAAGGTCCTGTCAGAAACACACACACACACACACATACACATAGACAATGGGCAGAACCAGGGCTTTTACAGCTCATTCACTGTGCCCAAGATTAGGGAGCCATGGAGGTGGTTTAAACAATTCATCTTTACACTCAGCTGCTTAAATTCCACTGCGAGTTTAATCTTGCCCAATTGTCTTTTAAGCTATTTCCTCAGGAAGTGATCTACTTGTCCAAACAAACATTTCCAAAGTGACACAGAATAAGTAGTTCGTTCACCAAGTATTTACTACGTGTAAGTTTTTTTCTTATACAAATGCCACGCATTCTTGTATGTCCCATATTGGTTTCCCAATCCCTAGAGAAAGGTATGAGTTCCCTCCTCAGATATATTTCAGGCCACGTGTTCTTACTGGGACAAATCAAGCTATCGTAACATGCTTAAATGTAATTAGCTTTTACTATACCTATTGAATATCTCTTATGTGTGCACACTGATGATTGAACTTAAAATCTTGGCAACACTGAAAAAAATAATCTAATTCTCCTTTAACTTAAATAATATCTGCCAAGAACAGATACTGTGATTTTTATTTGTTATACTACAATTGTGCCATATAACTTGCTCCAGTCAATTCTAAAATTGACTGAAATGAACTGGTTTTGCTAAACGTTAGGCAAAGCCATTGTAATTTTCTAATAAAAAAAATACACCGGTGCTTGAAATCCTGCCATCTCCTTCCAAAGCACATTACCCTTTGATTTGGTGCTAGTTCTTAAATACAAATTCACAACAAAGCAATGGATACAGAATGAGCTGACTTCCCAGACTGTGCTTGCCTCCTTCATGGAGAGTGGGAACAAAGGTGGTGAAGTCATTTTACTGTCCTCCACTGTGACACAAGATGAAGACAATTCCACAAACTATGAGATGGCTACTGCTCCTTATAAGGGACAAGAAATTCTGCCCATCACTGACTATCTCATGTTACATTTATTTTCTTATATGAAAAGAAAAAACAAAACCCAGAACATGACCTGAGCAATCTTTGAATGCTGCTTCTTTCCCAGATACTTGTCTCCTCCATCCAGGTAGGGAAACAATTCAACACTGGCTGCTTTCCTATGACTAAATAGCTTAATTCCTCTGCTCACTTGCTGATCACAGGTTGGGATATTACAAGGTTCTAAATATCTCACAGCATTTTTTGGAAAAAAGAAGAAACCCCATTTGTTCTTCTTGAGCTGAAATTTGAATTCCAGCTAGGGAAATCTTAAACCAGGTCCCCAGCATTGTTCCAGAGGGACGTGTCCTTCAGCTCATCCCACATGCTGAGCACATCTCACACAGACTCTATTTTCTGCTGATGCTGTGGCTCACTTGTAAAAGGTACTGGACTGCAACACTGGGCGCACTGGTGTTTTGTACTGAAAAAACAATTTAAATGGGTGTCATTGTTCTAGATCCCCAGGGAAGATACACCAGTTCCAGAAGACACCTGCTCTAGGGGAGTCAGGCACTATTTACCACCAAGCCTGGGAACAAAGATTCCTTCTGGCACAGTTTTCTTTATTGGGTAGGCAGAATCAACACAGTTAATATTATGGTATACAAGGACCTCACAACCTAAATAATCATAAATATATACTGTCATGGCAGAGAAAGACAGCAGTGAGAAAACTTATCCTGGTACCACCATACATGGTGGCCAAAATGACATTAACTGTCTGAGGAACAGATGGGTAATTCTACTTCAATTGCTGATAGCAGGGTTGGCCCCAAATTATCCCTAAAATGAACACCACACTCAAAAGACATCTTTGTTATTATTGAATAATATATTCCAAAGCTACAAGTTCAGGTACATTTAACTAAATGGAAAATTTGAAAGAAAAACTTACAGAAAACCTTAGAGAAAGGTTTTGATTTCAAACTGAGTTAGTCAAAAAATAGAAACAAAACAAAAGAAACAAACAAAAGACCCCAACAAAAGCAAGAACACCCACTCAGTTTTAAAGTTTGTAGGAAAACTCTCCACAACCCCTCTGAAATTCCTTCCACTTTTAACTTTTAAGACCAAATTAACTTGCTAAGGCAAAGTTTTATGTTTAATACCAGAAGGAATGACTAGACAGCTCAAAATGAACTCTGTAGCACAAGACATTAATTTTCTTACATTTACCTTGTACTGAGCCCAGTTAATTTGAGCTAAACTACGTAATTTCAGCCCATGAAAAACTAAATTATTAAGTGCCATAGGTAGGGGATAGAAATGAACAAGGTGTTACCTTGGGCTTCAGCAATAACAAGGGATTGATTAGGTGTCGCCCTGATGTTTTCAGCCTTCTCTTCTGTTTCACAGTTTCATGTTTTGGGTTCTTTCTCACACTCTGGTCTGTAAACACTGGCAAATGTTTATCATAACTTCAAGTAGTTTACATTCCTGTTCTTAGAGATATGGACAGCTGATGGACAGTTGTCTTGACCAGTGGGATGGGGAGAGGTGTCAACCTTCTCCCCCAATCCCTGGCCTTTTGTAGATATGACAGATATTGGAGTCAGACTTTCAAATAAAGTAGAGTTTTAGTTCATGCCTTCGGATCAAAGTGTGAGTGTGTGTTTGTGTGTGTGTGTCATGCTGCGTCAATTAGGTAAGAAATGATCCATACTCCAAGCTGTAATAAAGCCTGAAAAAAATCCCAATAAAATTCCTTCTAATCTGACTTGTGGAAAATTCAGCCTTGTCCCCAAGTCTCATGCTATATTTAATCCTCACTAGCTAGCTAAGATATACCAGTCAAGAATTTAAAGCAGAGGATTCTCAATACCCCCATTCAACCTGACACGTTGTCTCCAGCTGCATCCAACATTAATGTTTTAAAGGAAGGGGGGGAAAAAAAAGTCTGGTCATCCATATTCAACTTGTATTATGAAAGAAAATAGTCCTTCCTGAACCTTGTGATCAGCTAGATACTCTTAAAATATGAGGTTCAAGGAGAGAAAAGCTATTGGCCTGGATCACAGAAACACCTCATATAATCTTATGGTTCAAATGAATATTGAGCAAGGATTTTGAGGGAAAGAAATAATATGTGTCTATATCTATCTATCTGTCTAATCTTTGGTTTTGGAAGAAAACTGTCCTAGTTGTCACAAATTAATATTTTCTTGAATTAGATACAATATTCACACCACTTTGTTTAATATCCATTGATAGATTTATCCTCCAGGAGTGCATAACATGTATAATTATACATCTGTGCAGTATAATTACACACTGTGTCATGAACACAGATTCTTAGATTTAAATCTAATACTTCATGTTTTCATGAGGTCCACACTAAATTTTGCACTGTGCAAAAAATGAATGAGAGACTTGATCCCATTCATACAATCACAGAATCATAGAATGGTTTGGGTTGGAAAGGACCCTAAAGATCATCTAGTTCCAAATCCCCTGCCATGGGCAGGTACACTTTCAGTATTATATATATCCATATATATTTTATAAGTATATGTACATATGTATATATATGAGCATTTAATTATAACTATTGATAACAAGTCATTAGGACAATGATGAGAACCTTCATATTAACCAGGAAGCATTAAAAGCCTGTTGAAAGCAAGTCTGATCCTACTCTGTTCTGCCTACAACCCATGAAAAAAAGAGTCAACGGGACATTTTCATTTTTTCATTGACAGTAAGGTCAGAAGGAATGAGGCAGTCAGACCCCTGCAAGCACAGGGTCAGAAGGTCTCCCACAAGTCATATTTAAGGCGGGTACTTAAAGAAGGTTATTTAATCTCATTTTAAGAATGGTAAGGTTCTCTAATGTTTACTCTCACTGTGAAGTGGTGCTAACTTATCTGATTTCTGCTTTCATCTCACTGAGTAATTTTAAACCTTTTCCAGTGAAATTGGAAGAAAACCTTCCTATTTTCTCTTAAAGTAGGAACACAGGTCCTCTAATCAAATCCACTCATTTAGCAAATGAAATAGATTGAGATCCTTTAGCCTGTTTTGGGAAGGATGGTTTTTTCATCTTCTTTTTCATGCTCCCCACTGCTTCCACATCTGTCTTAAAATAGTGACTTAGATAAAATTCTAGCAAGTATCTTATTAGTGCTATATAACATCTTAGAACACATTTCCTTTTTTTTTTTTTTTTTTTTTTTTTTATTTACCCAAGGGTGACATCACACTGGCTAGTTATGGTATTGCCCTCAGAAAAGCATTTAGGAAAAACTGCTTATAGTGTTATTTGAATCCTTCTCTGAGACTCACATCCATGTTTCCAAACTAGCATATTCCCTTGTAGCTGCAGATCCCAGGATGTAAAAAGCACTTCCATCTAATCACATTTTTCTTCTCAGTGCAGCCATAGATATTGTGCAGCTTCCTTTAGCTTCCTTTAACAACAATAGTTTTATATCTTATGCCTATTTCTTGTCTTTTATTCCATACTGTCTGTACCATTCTGGTTTACTGCTTTCCATTCCCATTCAGTCAGTTTGGATTGGTTGGTTGACTTCCTTAGTTTCCAGAAAGTAAACCTTTTTTACCAGGTTTTCTGAGCTATGACTTTGAGGTCACTCAGCACTTTTCCCAGATGTGCCAGGAGTTATTTTAATCTTCGACAAACAATGCAATAAAAATAATTATTCATTGATATTACATTCTGTTTGTATAAATACAGCCAGATCATTATTATTGCTACCAAGGAAACTGGGCTCAGCAATTAACCATTTCTGAGTCACAAAGGCAATTAACAATCCCTTGTTGAATCATAGAATCATTACGGTTGGAAAAGACCTTGAAGATCATCAAGTCCATCCACTAACCCTGCACCACTGTAATCACCACTAAACCATGTCCCCAAGTGCCACATCCACATACCTTTCGAAGATTTTCAGGCATGATGATTTATCACCTCCCTGGGGAGCCTGTTCCAATGCCTGATCACTCTTTCAGGGGAGAAATTTTTTCTTAATATCCAATCTAAACCTCCCCTGGTGCATGTTGAGGCCATTTCCTCCTGTTCTGCCACTTGTTAATTGGGAGAAGTGACTGATCCCCACCTGGCTATACCTTCCTTTCAGGGAGTTTTAGAGAGTGTGAAGGTCTCCCTGAGCCTACTTTTTTCCAGGCTAAACACCCCCAGGAACCTCAGTCCTCCTCATAAGACTTGCTGCTCCTCACAAGACAGTAACTTGAGTTCCTGGGAAGCAAACTGAACATATTTGGAAGTGGTGTGGGCCATCATTTCCTGCAGTATAGACAGAAATGGTGCAGCTAGAATTTCTACACAAGCATGTAACAATGCCTTCTAATTACCAACAAACACTAATGACAAATTCTGCAGTCTATTCAAATTTCTGGGGAAGTGCTATCTGAATGCCATGTCATCCCAAAACATAGGAAAATCAAGAAGAAAAAAAAAATCTAAAGCCAATAGCTATGGTAGAGAATACAATATATTTTCCCAGACAATGTTGGTGATCATGCAAAAAGCAACACCATCAGTTTCTATTCTGTTAGCCACTGGAGCCACAGAGAAGCAGTGCCTGGTGTGCAGGTGCGGGCAGAGAGCTGCTGTTGTCCCCTGTAATCAAGGTGTCAGAAGCACAGAGGCTCCCTTTGTCTGCTCACTTCTGCAGCAGGAGGTGTTGCTGACAACATTTTCAACATTTCAGTCGTTAAACATTGGTTTAACGACTGGAACTAGATAATGGGAGAAGCCAGCATATCCCAAGAAAATAAGGGAAAGAAAAGAAACAGATTGCCATCAGGAAAATGATACTTAAGAATCAGAAAGGTTAACATCTAAATTAAAACAGAGAAATAGGACAGAAGAAGTTATAAAAGCAATCTTGCAGACATGAGTAATTAGAAACCTCTCAATAAATAAAATCTAAACAAGTAAAAGGAGGCAAGGACACCTTTGACACCAGAATAACAAAGGCGGAAGGGGGTGGGTTGGAAGTGGATGTTTATTTCACTTCATTTTCTTTTGCCATACAAATAGCAAAAATGGATAATTTGATGTCTATAAATCTAGCTTCCTTCTGCAAGTTGTGCTTCCAGAGAAGTCAGTGCCAGTACTCCAGTGACTTAGCTTCTTCACTGAAATATTGACTATACTTGATAAAGACTAAATGACAAGCAAAAAAAATCCATAGTTTTGCTTCAAACCTGGAATTCTGAACAAAAATGAGGAACATAAGGTTTTTAAGTAAAATTCAGAAGTCAATTCCTCAGCATCAGAAAGATGCTAAATTCTGGGGGTCACAGTCCTTCATAATTTCTACAGCATTTGCTGTGGTGACACTAGCTGTGTCACAGCTGAAAATGCCATGCAGCTCAATAGGTATTCCCAGCCTAAGGACACCCTACTCTCCGTGTATTCACTTCTTACCAGCTTTCACAGAACATGTATTTTTGTAGGCATGGAAATTGTTAATATTTGTGAAGCACTCTAGCCAATGCTTTGACATTAAATAACTGCATAAAGAGGGTTGGAAGGGACCTTAAGGTTATCCCCCTTGTCCTATCACTACGTACCCATATAAAAAGGCACTCAACATCTCATTTCCACTTGTTCTCTTTTAGTTACACACTAAATCCTTGCCAATGAGCCAATGGAGCTACAGACTGAGCTGGATTTAACCTCAGAAGGAATGCCCACAGGGCAAATTGGCCTTCTAAGTGACAATGTGAACTCACTAACTTTATTTAATATGATGGCAGTAGCAGCTCACACTCACCTGTGCTACCATGTTAAATGGAACCTTAACCAGATCACTGCTGAAATGCACGAGATGTCTGCCAAATGGAGCACAGATCCCACTGCTGGAATGACAAACCTCTAAAGATGACTGCAAGGATTGATGAGGCCTTCCTGAGATACAGCAATGTCTCAGTATAGCCTACAAGCTAAATGAAAATCGAAAATTCTTAACATGACTAATTTAGACCTTATAAAGTCCTTACTAACACTGATTGCTATAATTACAATACCAAAAACATCAATAATTTGGAAAGAATTATAAAACAATTTGGCTATTATCTGTCAAGCTCTGAAATAAAAAAGTTGTTCACCTTATAACCCAGAAATTCATGAAGTATTCTCTCTGAATTTCCCTCCATTCTAACATGCATGCTGAAACCCCAACACTCACCCTGGTTCTTGTAGGAGATTTTTCCTGAACAAAAGCTACCTGCGTATTTTGAAACGTGATTTTAGAGAGGGCCCTTTGCTTTTGCAGCTTTAATTTCTTTCTCAAGGTTTTCCTACAAGCTTTTCCAAAATGTATGATATCCCTTCCATTCATTTGTCTTAGTAATTTTATTCTTTTAGAAATATTTTTCCTCACTAAATTCTGTGTAGACAGTTAAGGACCTTATCTAGACATTCCAAGTGTGTAATAAGTGAGAGTGGACAGAAAAAAAAATAAAGACAGACTTAATAAGAAGACAAATGTTTTTAGGTTGTGCTTTTCCTTCCTTGAGTAATGTACTGCTTATAACCATTACATTCCTCCCTCACAGACCTTTCTTCTCAGAGAGAGATGACCCTTACCCTGCTCTCCCATCTATTCCTCTTCCACTCCTCTTTCCATCTGCTCTGGTAAACCCGTTAAATCTGCATTAAAAGCTGTGAAAAGAAGAATGTTTGACAAACAGGCTTGACTGCTGCTGACTCTGGTATCATCCGCTGTCATTTGCTTCTGTTACTGTCAGCTTTAAAGGTCAAAGGAAAGAGTAAGCGTGGCCCCAGAGGGGCAGCGGTTCTGGGGAAGCAGGTTGGCATCTTAAACCATCTATAGCAGCTCCATGGCTATAATGGCTTTAAAATGTTCAAAGGCTTTTCTTTCATCTGCTACTCAGTCTGAAAAAATAGACTCAACCTTTCACATAGTTTGGGTGAATTTTTCTGCATTATCAGTTTTCTTGCACAGGTAAAAGTTCTCTGAAGCTTTAATTACAGATGAGTTTTTGAAGCCCAAATTACCTGTCCTTGGGAGAATGAAAGATGCATAAGCAGACGCTGTACCAGGCACTGGTACTTAAATACGGAAATAGACTTGTCATTTTTAAACGATCTGTCAAGGAGGGAAAATTCTTGCAATTCAGAACTAGAGTCCATTAATTAAAATGGGAAATAAAGACTCACAGTTTAAACCAGGCTATCTGAACCTAGGTAATTAACATTAGTTTATCTGCTGACATGACTGACAAAAGATATGTACCTAAAATATTCATGTTAAAGGACTTAGTCACATTGTCACACATTACTGGACACAGACATTTGAAAATGAGTCCCTGTTTTATCACCATCCCTGTGCACAGACAACAAATGGAGTCTGAAAGTTTAATACATACAACCACATTTCCATATGACACAATTTATGTAGATATGACCTTTTCAATATCTTTCCACTTCCTGGATCACAATAATGTAAAAAGTCAATACACAATGGCAAGAATTTTTAATCTAAGACCTCAGTGACTCCAGTTTTTTAGTGGAAAAACTGT
Source organism: Donacobius atricapilla (assembly GCA_013397315.1). Classification (NCBI taxonomy): domain Eukaryota; kingdom Metazoa; phylum Chordata; class Aves; order Passeriformes; family Mimidae; genus Donacobius; species Donacobius atricapilla. Next base: position 235,256 of record WBMY01007047.1, read on the forward strand.
AAAAATAGCAAATGTTTGTCTTCCCATTTCTGATCCTGATTTTGCATTTGCATTTAAGTTATAATCTTTCCCTTTCATTTTCTATGAAAGCAGCAGTAAAACATTTTTCCCATTTTTTTCTGACACTTTCAGAGTGTGCTGTTTCTTAGACCATTATTCTTGTTCTAGTTCCATTTCTCTCTTTTGCAATGCCTTTTTTTTTTTTTTTTAATCTAGTTCCTGTCAATTTATTACAAACTTTCTGAGAAGTTACATTTGGCACAAGACTTTTTTTTTACTATAATTTAAAACCTTCAAATCTTTCCCATCTGTTTTATATGACAGTAATGAGAGCCTTTAAAAGGGACTCTATTTTTGCAGTGTTCCAAAAATGCCTTCTGTGCTGTATATTGTTTAGTAAAACTCTTTGCATGGAGCCATTAATCTCTAAGGGCCATATGCTGATAGTGGATTTTTGTGCCCTCGACTTCCACTAGGGTCAGAAATAGGGGAAGATCTTTCTGTGGATGAAGATCTTTCTCTTTCTGTAGGATGTGATCAGTGCTCGGCAGAAGCAGATGCTAATTGTCCCAGTGGGAGAAACATAAATGTACAGATATGTGTAAAGTGTGCTCTGATTTTTTTTTAAGATTAGCTATGGATTAACCTTATGGTTTTTCTGAAGTAAATAGCAGCTGCTATTTTTTACTGAACTTTTGCAGTACTATACTCAGAAGATGCATTTAAAAACCCTAAGCTTATCTTGTTTCAGTTTTGTTCACTGAAAGCTGTTTTTTCAGTAATACACATGTATTCACAAAAAGAATGAAAATGAGAAAATGTATCTCTCGTTGGAAGTGTGAAGGTAAAAACAGCATAATGCAACATTAACAAATTTTCAGTCTCTACAGGATAATCTAGACACTTACTGACTTGACTGCTCTCTATTAGGCCAAACGGAAAATATCTGTAAACACAATTAAACTGATTTTTTTCTTATAACAAGGAAACTCATCCAAGTGCTCCAGAGCCAGAAACCACCCCTACATGCTGGTAACCTGAACAACATGGAAAAAGAACCCATTCCATTTATGTGCCAGTACATTCCACAGCAAACCAACTTGCCCACTGGTAAACACATTAGCACAGATTTGATGTAGTCTTTCTAAACAAAACAAACCTTTTAAACTGAACTTTCTTTAGTATGGTAGAAGTCTTGCAATTATTGCAAGAGGAGCTCTATATCTTAAATCTTTGTGAGTCTTGAGTATTGCCATTCCTTTCTTGCTGGTCCATCTGCAATGCGTCTGGCTTGATCATGCTTTTAATGAGGGAGACTTGAGCAGATATTCAATTCCACAAGTCACTTTTATAAGATATTACCCCTGAATAGGAATCAAGAGGTTTTAAAGATTAATTTAGACAAGACACAGGACTGGGAGTACTGAAGTACAGGGCAATTCCACCTTCTGAGCTACTCTGTGCCTCTAGGAATGACATGGGAATGTTTGTCTGGACTTTTCAACAACCCAAAGGAAAAAAAAATGTTAAGGATTTCTTCCTTGCATGGTGATGAGGTAACATTCACTTCTTGAAAAAGGGTGAAACAAATTAATGCATTTCCACAAATACTGAGAGCCAACTGGAGATAGTTTTGTTTCTCCCAGAGACAGAGACATTCATTATTTTGTGGGATTACTGACATGATCCCTATCATCTCTACTATATCATATTACTCCTTGTACAGCAGCAACAAAATCGGACAAAAATTATTTTGTAAAATCTTGCTAGAAGGAATAAGAAAAGAGGTGTGTCTTTGAAAGAAATCTTTGCACTGGACAGCTTCTGCACCTGATGGTTATTCAAGAAAATGATCCCAGTTTGACTCTAGAGATGTATGCTGAATAATTTTACATCTATATTAGCAGAATCGCATTTCTACTTATAGACAGAGAATACTACATATGACAATTGCTGATTGTTGAAATTTACCTTACTTAAATGGAGTTCTTTAAAATTTTAATTTCTTGGACTCTAAGTTGTGTTGGATACACCTACATAACCAAATTCAACAGTATTGCCAAATTTTACTGGGTAATAGAAGACTTTACTGTTACGTCATACCATTTCTAGTAACGATTCACCCATGTCAATGAATTGGCCTGGAGAGTCCCTTGGCACAGTTCAGTAGATGCACAGACCAAGTCCCATTCCCACCAGACAGCTTATATTCATCCTCACCACTGGACATCAGCAGAGCTTCCCAGCATGGCTGTCATCTGTCCTACAGTTTAGAGCTCTGGGTCAAAGGACAACCTTGGGCTGCAGCTTTACTTATATCTCCTCTCAGCTCCTCTAAAATCAATGCAGAGACAAAGGCACCTCCAGAGGGTAATTTCTCCCCATTACTTGGGCACCTGTTTGATGTGTAAGTGTGCTTCTAAGCCGTCCTTTTCTTCTCTGTCTGCATCTCCACTAACTATGGACGGAATTAGACATTTATTACTTAGACAGCTAACGTGAAGGTAAATCCCACCTTAAACCCCAGTGATAGCAAAGCCACACAGGGAATTCCATTTGGGTTTTCTTCTCAGTAAATCTGTAGTCTAAAAGCAACTGGGGCAGGCTCTGGAGATTATATAACTATTATTTCTTATTTCTTCCACATCACCTCCTGACTCCAGATGAAGTTGAGGCTCCACTGCACCATGCAGTGTGAGAAATCACAGGACATAGGAATAGATCTAAGCAGCACTACAGATGGGAAAGTGAAGCCTCAGTCTACACATTAGCCAGCATGGGCTCGGAGCTAGATACTCAAACATAAGCAACAGCCAGGACAAGGCGGCTCTCTCAGACTTCAGGATGCTCGGTGCTCACTGAAATGCTCCCTGCAAACTGGTACTCACCTTCTGCCACTCCAGACCAGAAGAAGTTCTGCAATAATATTTATTGCAGGCAGGGAAAAATGTAGCTGATTTTTGCCTTTTCCACTATATTTTTCTTCCATTTTCTTTTCCTCCTTCTCCATTCAGTAAGAACAGGAGTGGACAGTCGGTGGACAAGTGGATTGGGGTTCACCAGGGCAGAAAGCAGCACAAGAGACAACAGGATGTGTCAGTGAAAAACTGATCTGTGACATTCCATTGCTGTACCAGGTGAGTTCACTAATTCAGCAAGATCCATGCCTTTCTTGACAAAAGGAAGTTTGTAGACAGAGTTGTCTGGCAGTGGTCCACAGGGAGAAAATCGAGGAACAGCCAAGCCTAGAGGGGATCCTGTCCTCTGTTAGCTCAGGGTTTGTTTTCTTTGTAAATTAATCCAAAGTCCTTGAAGGGTGAGAACCAGGCTAACTGGAAATTGTGTTCTTAGAGTGAGTGCTGGCACTGCCAGAGATGTGTCAGCTCAGGTGCTGTTGTGCTGAGATAAAGTGGGACAGGACAGCAGAGAAAAGGAACCAATTGAAAAATGCAGTACAAAACTTTGGCTTTTAAACAGACTAAACTTGCACTGTGTTACAGTGCTTCCAAAACAAATCTAAAATCTTTTTTTTTTTTTTTTTTAATGCTGAACTTTTGCAATGTATGAAGGTAATAGTGATGTCGAAGTGGGAAATAGAGAATACAGATTAAAATGGAGTACAACCTAGGTCTCCACGCAATTCCTGGATGAAGTCTGATCTGTTCATGTTTCATTTTCTGATCCATATGCTCACTGAAAATAGCACTATTTTGGTTTATGCGGTTCCACGTCACCAGTTTTCCCATCCTCAAGGAGCAGCAGCTGCTGGAAAGTTCAGTGCCATGAATGCATCCTCCACTAGATGGCAACTGCTGAGCTTTCCCACAGCACTGCAGAAACCTGTAAAGCAGCAACCGAGTAATCTTCTCTAGACAGACTGCTTGAGTATGATGCTGTTCGTCACACACACAAAAACACACACACTTTGATTAGAAGGCATGAACTGATACTGATTTATTTAAAAAGGTCTGACTCTATTATGTAGTATATCTACAAAGGCCAGGGATTGGGGGAGAAGGTTGACACCTCTCCCCATCCTATTGGTCAAGACAACTGTCCATCAGCTGTCCATATCTCTAAGACAAAGAATGTAAACTTCCCTTGAAACTACAATAACATTGGCTTTGTTTACATCACCCAAAGCATGAGAAAAAAACCAAACCATGAAACTGTGAAAAAGAAGAGAAGACTGAAAAAATCAGGGCGACATGAGTACACCTTCATGGCATTCTTTATTTGCAGCTACCTAAAGATTAGCTGCTAAACAGTTTGACTTGTGACAGTATTTACACAATATATTAAAATGGAATATGCAGTTCAAAGGTAGAAGAGCAGGAATTCACTCATCAGGTAAGCGGGGCCATGGCTTCCTTATAGGTTACTCAGTCCAACTCTCCTGCCATGAGAAGGGCATCTTTAATTAGAACAGGTTGCTCAGAGCCCTGTACAGCCTGGTCTTGCATGTTTCCGGGGATGGGGCAACCACCACCTATCTGGGCAACTCTTTCCAATGTTTGATCACCCTCATTGTAAACACTTCCTTCCTCATATCTAGTCTGAACCCACACTCTTTTAGTTTAAAACCATCACCCCTGTCCTATTGCTACATTTGCTACATTTCAAAAGTCTGTCACCACCTTTTTTGTAAGCCCCTTTTAAATATTGAAAGGCTGCAATAAAGGTCCCTTCCAACCCAAACAGTTCTATGATTCTGTGATTCTAAGCTTTTCAGCTTTGGATCATAGCACTAGGCTATGGACTATACCCAATAATTACCAGCAGTCTCTTATTTCATTTCCTTTGGTTTATTTTGTAGAGGTTATAAATATGGAACAGTTATTCATTTTCTCACTATACAAAGATCAGCATATCACAATAAAATTGACAGCCCTTAAACAAAAAGTCTTGATTCTTAATAAAAGCACTTTTTGCTTAAAATTGTTCACTGAATTTAGGTGAGATTTGTGTGTAGGTCATATTCAACGCCTTTCAGAAATTTATTTCAGTTTAAAAAAAAAGGTTCTGTACGAAAATAAATACAACTATAGAGTCCATGCAATAGTCATAAAAAACTCTATTTGGAAAAGTACATCCTGACTGAGACCTCCTCCCACATGCTTGATCTCTCTCTGATATTTGCCAGACAACAGAGCTTGCTTCTACTTTTGGTTACATGAGGATTATCTGAAATAATTCTGCTGGAAAGATTTGACTCCAAGTGACACGAATTGTATTGTAATTAAGTACAGTATTTTCAGAGAAATAATAACACTTGATTCAGACAAATAATAACTCATGATCTATAATATTTCCTTTTTCTGTGAAGTTTTAACTCACAAGCAAGCAGAGAAAGAGATTTTTACTGATTAATTGACAGGGTTTAGCAGAGGTTTTTCCTGTTTTTACTTATATTATTGAATATATTATCTAGAACTTGCCTTACTGTTATGGATTGTATGCTGAAAGGCTTTCTCAGAATTAGATTTTGAACCAAACTTGGTGATATTTTTCTAAAATATGTAAATCTCACACTAGATATGATAATGGCCTTATTAGTTAATGGTCAGGTATTTTCTGGCAATCTGTCCTCAAAAGGTCTGGTAGGGCAAGAAGCAGCTCCTTTAGCTGCTCTTTGAGATTTCTTCGTTGATGCTCATCCTCTTATGGAATAAGGAAAAAATATTTCATCTTCACATACACTTTTTTCATGGGATAGGCAAAAAATGTGATGCTTCATCTCTTCCCACATGGCAGTTTTACCTGGTTGTCTGCTCCTGTCTCTGAGTCTCTGTGTCAGTCAACTGGGCCACCCACAACTGCTTTCCATCCCCCTCCATGTCAGACCTTAACCTTTTCATCCCTGCAGTCTTTTATCCATGTCTCTATAGGTAGATGACTCACAAGAACCCCCTAAAGAGCACTGAGAAAGCTACAGTGGTGGACAGTCCACACTGCCACATGTAAAAAGAAACTTTTTGCTTTATATTGATTAATTATTGATCTCTCAGAGATTAGCTGAAGATTTTGTGTGTCATATGACAACTTAGCCATTCGGTGTTATTGAGATTGATGACATTGGTGCAATTTTGCAGGGTTTAAAGCCTCAGTTATGCTGTGGAACTCCTCATCGCATGCCCTTAAATATTTTTAGTTTGCAAAAACAAAAAAGAAAAGAAGGCTAATGTTTGCAACACCAGTATTAGATTTTTGCTAGACACACTGTTCCTCCTTGAACTGTAGTTAAACTGGATTCTTAAGAACTATTTTTCTTATAATGGAATTAAAAACACATCATCAAAGCAGCAGCTGCTGGCAGTGATGGTGTTTCAATTCCCAGGACAAGAAGTTTAAGGAAATTTATGGTTAGGATTACACAAACTGGTTGTCTCTGACAGCAGGGCTTTGAACTCACTGGACTGCAACCATCCACTAGAGCAGGTTGCTCAGAGCCCCTTCCAACCTGGCCTTGAACACTTCCAGAGAAGAGGCATCCACAAGTTCTCTGGCAACCTGTGCCACTGCCTCACCACCCTCATCATTTTTTTTTTCCTTACATCTAATCTAAATCTACTCTCTTTCAGTTCTAATCGATTTCCCCTTCTTCTGTCACTACGTGGTCTCATAAAATGTCTCTCTCCGTCTTTCTTGTAGGCTTCCTTGAGGTACTGCCAGGGAAATTGTGACCCTTGGGAAGAATGTCAATTAGAAGTGGTGGAATGCAGTTTCATCTGTCCTGAGTTTCCACACTGGACATACCATGGAGAACAAGCAGCCAGTGTACACCTCTGGACTGCTCTAGGAAAGGATGCACATGGGGATTTTGTAATGATCACACAAGGATGTTTTATATATTCTTTACACTTAGAATTGGCATAGACCACCTACACAGAAAGAAATCCAACCTAAAAACACCTGCCCAACCAGAAAACCTCACCTAAACAAAGCAGGAAAGAAGTGAAACAAATCATAAATAATAGGACTGGACCAAATCTCAGAATTTCCCACAGCCATACTAACAGCACAAGCAGCTCATAGCAGAAACTAACAACCTGCCTCAAGCAATAGAGAGTGGAAAACATGAAAAGAGCAATGAAGCCTTACAGCATCATCAAAACAGGAATTCTGGAGGTTTAGTGAATAAAAAGGCACTGGTGACTGAGGTAACTGCCAATGCAACTTCATTTAAATATTTTTGGACTATGAACTGCTACACTCTTGGATGGTTTTTCAAAAGTTTCCTAATTTGGACTGACATTTCTTGCATCTCCAATAGCATTTACATGACTAATAACTTGGCCAAAGCAACAAGTTTTCTGCCTGTGAATCATAAAATGAATATAGTTGAAAAGGGAAGATGAACAGCTAAATTGAGACAACTCTGGAAATATAAGCTTCTTTAACCAAATAGATGTACAATTTTAAGCAATAATTAAAAAAAATACAAAACAAAACAAACAAACAAAAAACCCACCCTCTGTATTTGTTTACATTGGCTCCTTCTATTATCCAGTGACTACCCAGTTGAGTATAACCCAACTAGTACTACCACAACCCGATTTTTTTCCCCCCAGGCTGTCTTTAGAATTCTAGTAAAATTTTGAAAATCACAAGTAGCTTAGGAACTCAGGACCAACTTTAAAAAACTAAGGTCACATCTAAATGCCAGATTGAACTTTAGATATGGCAGCCTGGAAATTGGAAGGAAGCTGACAGCATGAAACACTGAGTGAGTTAATTTCCCTCACCAACAGGGAAGCATGAGAGGGCTTAATCCCACTGACTCGTCTATTTCTGGGATTGTTGGTTATTTTTTATTTTTCCCTTTCATCTCCATCTCCCCTAGCTGTGAGTGTCAAGAAAACATCACAAAAAAAAAAAAAAAGGAGAGAATTTATGGAAAGTATCAATAACTCTGCCAAATGGAAAATTACTAGGAAAGCTTGAATCTATGTACCCCATATACTATTGAAGAAGTGAATCATAGAATGGTTTTGGTTGGAAGGGATCTTAAAGATTGTCTAATTCCAAACCCCTCTGCCACAGTCAGGGACACCTTCTACTAGACCAAGTCGCTCAAAACCCCACTCAGCCCGGCCTTGAACACTTCCAGGGATGGGGCAGCCACAACTTCTCTGGGCAACCTGTGCCAATGCCTCACCATGCTCACAGTGAAGAATTTCTTCCTACTACCTAATCTAAATCTACCATCCTTCATCTTAAAGCCATTACCCAGTATCAAATCACTTCCTGTCCTTGACAAAAGCTCCTCTCCAGCTTTTTTGTAGCCTGTTTAGGCACTGAAAGGTGCTCTAAGGTCTCCCAGAGCCTTGCTTTCTCCAAGCTAAACAGATCCAACTCTCTCAGCCTGTCTTCATAGCAGAGGTGCTCCAGCCTTGTGAAGGAAGAATCACCTCCCTCAACCTGCTGGTCACACTTCTTTTGATTGCTACCAAGAAATACTACATCTCAGTCGCACACCTCAATGGATAACTTGACTGTCACTTCCAGAAACCCTGCAGCTGGGTTTTAATATCTCACATTTGTACACATAGATAGATGAGAGTTTAAGGAGAAATTTTAGGTCAAGCTTTGCACCAATAAAATATAAAGATATCCAGAAAAACTGAAAGATTTTGCTTTAAGAGACTGCATAATAAAGGTTGTTGGATTTCGTGATGAAATGTATTTTAGTTGTCAAACTGGAGTCTAAAATAACACTAAATATGTTTGATATGTTTCACTTCACATGAACAATTTTATTCTGCTTTTATTAGCTTTCATTGGCCAGCAAAATTGAAAAGTTGATTATTCCTACTGTTCTACATGAAAAATTGGGTTCTTAAATGGAACAAAAGAAAGAGGGTGGGCAATAATCAGTCAATACATTGAAATAAGACCTTTTAAATGCCTTGGACAAATGTATTAAATAAGTCATTACTCAAGCACTTTCATTTCAATCACTGAAATATTCATTGTATTTGTTTCCAATACACCAATCTTATCTAAAGGTATTTGAATATAGTAAATATTTCTCTTTTATTTAGTGTTGTTTCCAAAACGAATGAAGTTTAAAGGGGGGGGAGACACAATATTCTGTGCTTCTGCAGTAAGGATCAAACAAGTTTTACTTCTAGGAAAGTGAAGCAAATATTGAAAGGATTCCAATTAACATCTACAGAATAAAGGACTAGGTGAAATAAACTGCACTGGCTTATAAAGAAGGAATTATTCCATAGCATTCTGCTATTGCCACAGCATCACATTCCTAGAAGTGTGTCAGCAGCAGGACACTGATTTCTCCAAGATCACTTGCAGTTGCTCAGGCCCCTCCCTTCTGCATTTGGAACAGTCTTCAAGCTTTTAACATATGACTTTGGTATGAAAAGAAAAATGCAGAGCAGATTTAGTATTTATCCTGCACTAATGGGAACCCAAGACCATTTTACAAAAATGGAAGCCAAAGACTTGAAATCCTACTCATAGAATCATAGATTCATCTCGGTTAGAAGGGATCTTTAAAGATCATCTAGTCCAACCCTTCAGCTACTAGCTAGTCCAACTTCAACTAGGTATTTAGTGCTGATTTTCTCCTTCATTCCCCACTGTCAGTGTTTGGGGTTTTTTTTTTGTCTTTTTTTTTACCTAGACAAGAAACCATGCCATCTGAAAGAGTTTTTGGCTTAACACCTTCACAGGCAATGAACTCATTGCCCTAATGTTGAGCTCCAGACTCTGGCCTCCTTTAGAATACCACATCAAATTAGAATAGAATGATACAATCATAGAATTTTTAGAGTTGAAAAATACCTCTAAGATCAAATTCAAGCTGCAGAGGTTAGGCTATATATTCAATTTCCTCCTTTTAGAGGTGGCCTTAAAAAGTGTGAGAACCTCCTCTGAGCAGAGTTTGACACTGGAAGCTTCAAAAAGAACATAGGGTAGGTGTCAGGCCATAAACCTTATGGCATTGCAGAAGAGACACAAATGAGAGGTGAGAGATTTGCCTTTCTTCACTGAGCTTCCCTCCTGCTCCCATGCAGTGAGAAAAGTCCAAAGAAGAACAGAAGAAGACAGAGAGGACATTATTCAAGAAGAAAAAAAATGTGAACAGCAATATTAAATAATAATTTGGGCTGCCTCAAGGGAAGTAGGAAACCAGATTTAGACACCCAACTCTGTGACATGACTGTCATTTCATAAATACACAGTGTGGCTGTGTACAAAGAAGCCTCACTCTAGCTCGTGTCACAGGCTCCCCATTGCTGCTCATCAATAAACTTCTGGGTTAGACTGCTGGAATAAGCTGTCTGAGGCTTTTCTGCACAGCCTCTGCCACGCACAAGTGGCCTTCCTAAGGGGTGGCAAATTCCAGTTTACTGTAGATCCAGGATGTTGAAAGGTTTTATGAACATACTATTTTGCTCATTGCCACACTTACTACCGCTGCTATGCACTTTTTTGGTGTTCTTCACATATATTTCTGTTTTCTTCTTGCACTTTCCATCTTACAATCCTCCTTTATCCATTTCTTTGTACTTCCAGCACTTTAACTGCAGTGGTAGGATCTCCTGCAGTGGTGCTCTCTCCAGCATATTTCTGTTGTCTAGTTTCAATGTTTCCATAATGGAACAGATTTATTTTTCCCTAGAGGACTAAATCCACATTTTCACATAGTCCTGTCATCTCAGAGTTAGGCTGAAGGTATCTCTAACATTTAAACATAGTAAACTCACGTGATTTTCACGTCAACTTACCTTGCAATGTGAGGATTACAGTTGATAATCTAAATAAGTAATTTCTGCTCATATCTAATGCAAAGATGAGGGGCTATGTGCCAGGCCTTGGGAGAAGGGTGGTGAGGTAAACCTGCCTGGGTATTGAGTTCAGTCTTACTCAGTCCCTTTGTTAATTATACCTGGAAGTGGCACATAAATAAAACTAATCTTTGTGAGCAGCTATAAATATTCATAGTCAGAGATATAATACAAAGAGGCCAGAAGAAACTAGAAATGAAATAATAGTCCGATTGGAAAAAGGAAGAAATGAATGCAACAGAGTGAAAACTCTGAAGCCTTGGCTTAGTTTTTAATAAGCATTTTAATAAGCTTGTGATAATGAAATAAACTAGATCAGAGTATTTTCTGAGCAACAATGACAGTTCAAACTTACTAATTTTGCATACTTTAGTCTATGCAACCATCTGAAGCCCTAAAGGGAAACTGGAAGTTCTTCCAGCTATTTGCAGACAATCCTTTAAGAAGCCTTTGCTAAAGCTCACTTGCAGTTCAATCTGATTTAAAAAAAATCAAAAAGCCGATGAAAGGAAAACCAGATTTCTTAAACTCAGCAACCTGTTTGTTAATTACTGAGTGTTGCAGCTGTGGTCTGACTGTTGCCAGCCTTCTGTACCCACCTGCTCCTCCCACTCCGTCCCACAGAACAGCTCTTGCTCTGTGCCTTTTGGCACCAGCATCACTGCAATGGCAGGCTGATCCCCACCTCTGCTTGCTGCACGCCCCCACGTTCAATTCATAGCTCTTACCATTACACACACATACAATATTTCTACAAAGCTCAGCACAGCACTGTACAGAGATTAATGCTGCACCCCACATAGGCTGGTAAATATTGTTTCCCAGCATGTGCACTGCTCTTTGCTGTGTATAAAGCATTCAGGTGTTCCCACAGACCACAGCGTCTGTCCACAGCTGATATTGTAAAATGAAACTGAAATAGAAGTAACCCTATTGTCTCACTCATACATTTCCTCACTCACAGAAAAGGAAAGATACCTGTCACAATATTTAAATTTGCGTAAGAAAATTTTCTTTTGTATGTAGATTCCTCATTGGAAATAGACAATCTAGATCACAAGCCAGTGGAGTAACCTATATGCAGTTAATTTATACATATCTATTAAAAAATATCTCCCAAAATTTTAAGAGCAACAAAATAATATCTGCTTTCACAGATTTAGGTCCATCTGTTGTACTTTTTAGTTAGTAGCCATCAAGTAAGTAGTTTATATATGAGCCCAGATGCATAAATTTCATACATTCATCACTAAATTAACTTCAAAATTCTACAGTGCTCAAATAAAGGTCTAAGGTTTGGTCTCACATATTTTAAAGCCCCTCTTCCCACATATCAAGCAGCAATAGGACCAGGAATGTGAAGTCATGTGAACGCCTCACTTCTCAGCGCAGAGACTGCAAAGAGACTTCTCAGCCAAAACCTGCCAGCAAAGTTTGGCAAAATTTTGCATGGAATATTTTTGCAAGTTAAAATTCCACCTCTGTGTTACAATTCCATTCTCAGAGAGTATTTCTAGTTTCTGTTTCAATTCCAGGTCTGCTATAGATTTAAAATACAGGTCAATGTCTTCAACACAGTTTAGGAAATATGACATGGCAAAATAAAATTTTTCAAATTCATAGTAACATTTCCATTTACTGTTTTTATCAGTCACAGGGAGGAAATTAAAACAAGAGAACTCAATGTTAGTTAATTTTTTTCTGCTGATTCTCTGTGAATTCTGAACATTCATTTCTTCCTAATTTGGTCCTACCACAGCTTTCTTTTATGCTTGCTATTTCAGCACATCCAATTTAGTAGCATGGACAATCAATAGCAGAGAAGGCTGTTTTACATAAAACCTTCAGCAATGGATTGAAGACCTTTCCAGCCATACCTCTTTTATCAAAACTGATGTCTTTATTGGCACTCAGAAAAAGTGTGCTGCAGTAGCAGCTGCCTCAGGCTACTGCAATACTTGTTCTATCTCTCAGCCACAGATGATGACCTGAGAGGTGAGAGAACCTCAGCTACTGTTGAAGAGCCTGCCTTATTGGTGGCAGCTTATCCTAAGTCAGGCAACAACCATGCAGACACACACCCTAAGCTGCTTGCTTGAACCTCCACTCTATTCCCATGAGGGCAAGAATCTCCATTTATTCACTCGGCTATAGTTAGAATAGAATTGGAAGGGACAGACAAGGATCTTCCAGTCCAACCGCATGACCAGTTCAGGCCTGATCATTAGTTAAAGCGGGTTCTTCAGTGTGGAGGCCCAGGGTCCTGCTGCCAAAATTCTCGCGCCTCAACTGTGGAGAGGCTGAAACCAGCAAAGATAAATGCCCCTCCAGGTTAGGGTGAGAAAAGCCACTCTCCCATGGACCTTTGTGGTAATATGTTAGTATCTTGTAGGTTCTCTTGTTTTATTGGTTTATCAATTGATGTCATCCCTGTTCAGCCCGTTTGCTATTTATGTAACCTTCCCTAGAATGTTCCTCTCTCCCTCAATCATTGGTCCGGTTTTGCTGCATTACTCCACCCCTGTTGTCCTGTTGGTTCTCCCAGTTCTTAACCACTCCTCTGCACCCCTTTCCCTTATCCCTATTGAACCCTGACCCTCAGATCTGCCCCTTTTGCCCCTGTGCCCTCAGCTCAATCCTGTCCTCCTCCCTGGACTCCTTTGATGCCACACCCTGTTCCTGTTAATAAACATCTGTCAGATTACCATATGAGGACCCTCTTTTCACCTATGTCATCAGCCATATTAGCAGCGTGCTCTGGGCTTAAAGGAGCCAGTCGCTCTCAAGGCCCCGTTGTTGTGCGTCGCAACGCTTCAGGGCAATGTCCAAATGCCTCTTAAACACTGACAAGGCTTAAGGCAATCACCACCTCCTGAGGGAGCCTGTTCTGCTGTTCGAACACCTTCTCAGTAAAGAAATGCTTCTTGAGCCCAGTCCGAACCTCCCCACTGCAGCCTTGAACCATTCCCACAGGTCCTTTCACTGAATACCACAGGGAAGAGAGATCGGCACCTCCCTGTCCTCTTCCCCTCCTCAGGAATCAGCAGAGAGCAGTGAGGTCACCCCTGAGCCCCCTTTTCTCCAAAACAGACAAACCCAGCCACTTCTCACAGGACATGCCTTCTAGCCTTGTCACCAGCTTTGTTGCCCTTCTCTGGACACATTCACATCCTTCTTAAATTGTGGGGCCCAGAGCAGGTCACAGTGCTCCTAAAAAGGACTTTTACCAACGCTGTAACATGAGCTGGACCCTCTCCTCCCAGTTAGCCCATTACTACCATACTTAATTCTGTGCAAACAGAGCTACATGGAGGCAGTCCTGTTTGCACACCCCTGGGTCAAAGATGAGCAAAATCACAATAAGTCTTTGAAATGTGAGTTGCAGTATCACAATCGGACTACAGGACATGTGGAAATTTCTTTCCATATTTTAAAGCACCATATGTGCTCTTGCGCTTTCGGTCCTTGCAGAGCTAATTCTACTTTTATTGGAAAAGAGAGAAAGGTTTCTGAGAGATTATTGCATTTCTGGCAAGTTTCTAACACAGGAATGAGCTGCACGTTTCATACTCACAGTATGGATAAGGTTTCCATTGTGAACTTTCACACCACATTTTACACTGTTTTGGAAATAACTATGCAAAATTACTACTAGTGATACATTAAATAACTAATGTGATTTAAATTGCACAAAGAGTTTCACACAGAGCAGAATTTTTCAAGCATTGCTGCCATTGGGTCCTTTGCAACTTAAGCCAGAGTTCTAATTATCTGTGGAATAGTTGTTCAATACTTGCCCTTGTGCAGGTTTTTCAGAAAAAGCACATTAATACTTTTTTCCCTCCCTCAGCTGCAGTTGCTAATTCAGAATGACAATGATTTATTAGCTTCAACTTAGAAGACATATTTCACAACTGAACTGTAATTCTGTTTTCTGTTTTTTAAAAGTCTGTGTATGTATTTCACTGTTGTTCCGATCTGGTAAAAACATATTATTTTTAAAAAGTTGATGTGCACATACAGATAACAGGAAAGGGTATTCAAGTGAGACAATGTTTAAGCGTCCATTCTTTAGGAAGAATCACAACTGGAATATTCTAATTCAGCTTACACCCATCAGGGGAAAGAACAAAAAAAGCAAAGAAACTGAAGTGATGCCCATAGAAACATGCCCATACACATGTTCTTTGAATATCTTGTTTTTCTTTCCAAACCATGTAGTTTCTTTGCCACACCACTAATTTCTGCACAATGCCAAAAATAAAGATGCCAACAGTGACTTTTTTTTGTATCACCTCGTAAAATGTATAGGCTGGTTTATAACACCTTCACATCATCCTGAGAGCTCTGTTTGTTTTTGCACAGAGCATTTGTCATTTAGATTTGCTCTCCATTACCAACAGTAGGAGCAGGAAACCAGTGTGCTGCATGGTTAAATTTTTAATGAACTAATTGGGAATTTACCCTGGGATAAAGGCAATTCAGTCCAAGAATTTGCATATTCAGTTCCTGGTAGACCCAGGCTATATTCACTTGAATTTGTCATTTAATATGCAATTCTTGTGCACAGCTCTGTGCAAATACCATATGTGACTAGTTGCCACAGCCTTCACCCAAAGTATCCATTAACCATGGCAACATGGGCATCAGATGTTGCATAAGCAACTTGACAAGGGCTGAATTTATAAATTTGTACACACCACAATTTAAAAGCCAAATCCCTGCATATTTGGAGCTCTGGGAGAAAAAAAAAATTAACCCACAGTTAGCATTTGGGTTTGGAAATTTTGGACCAAATGTTTAAGCCTGAGTTCCAAGAATTAAATGCCGCAATTCAAATTTAAATAACTAAATCAGTGGCCTAGGTATAAGTGTTGAGCACTGAGTGAATCTCTTCAGTTTATGCCAATGGTTGAGACACTCTGCAAACCCATAAGGATGGAAACAGGACACACTGACAGCTCATCCTGAAGCGCCCAGACATAGAGCATCTTTAAAAACTGAATTTTGATTTATCTCTGAGTGTATTTGATACAAAACTGAATGTGAATAGGCAGGGTCCATAAATGACATTTAAGGCAAAGCCAGGAGGATTCCTCATTGTCCCAGGGTACCTTTTGAGGTGTCCCAGGGCACCTCAGCAGTGGGAATGCTGAAGTGCTTTGGATTGAATCTGGCACTGGGAGTTGCCTGGGTTCTGGTGTAGCTGTGAGATGCTCCTGGTGCTCAGTTCAGAGCTCACTGCTTCACTTGCTGCCAGCACCACCCTTGTGTAAGTGGAGATGACAGCTTATCCCACTGCTCGTCAGTGCACCAGGATTGTCTGGGGTGCTGGGGAGGCAAACTGTGTCATTGCTTCCCCTAGGGGACAATTCCTCCCTGAAAGGGCTGGAATGGAATTTACCTTTGCATGGCTTTTCCCACTTCTGATAATGAATTTGTACACAGGGAGACAAGAGAGTCAAAATCCCCCTGTGTTCCTCTGCTCAGCACTTTGTCCAAGCCAAAAGCCTTTGCCTCCCAGGAAGCCATGGGAGCCATTCTGGTATTTTTATCTGCTAATTGAGCTTAGAATTGAGCTAGTGTGGCACATCTCTCCTAACCAAAAGGCTCAGCTGTTTAGAAATACTCAGCTGTGAGTAATGCCTTCAGCAGTCACAAAGGCTGAAATGCTGGGCTGCCCATCCTGTTAGTGAGTGCTCTCAAGTTGGCCAGATCCAGGCCTGGAGGGACTAACTCCAAAAAAGCACAATGCTATAAAAGATAGCATTTTTCTAGAAAGTCCTCCACTTTTGATTGCCAGCAAGAGCTGTGTTTTGACCTGGAAACCCACTTCTCACAGGAGGCTGCCTAAAGCTAGAAAAGGGGTTAGCGTGGTGCAGGCTGGAAAACGAACCAAGCAAGATATAAAAATTCAGAGAAGCTGAATCAATGCATTTCTACTGCAAAAAACATTAGAGAGGCTAGAGGGAGTCCACGCTCCACTGCTTAGGAAATGAAGTGAGGCTGGGTTGGCTTTGCAACAATCTCTGTTGTCCTCGAAAGTACATGGAGATAATAAAGTGTGACCATGGGCAAGACCAGGCAGACACTTCAGCAGGCCATCATGTGTTAACACAGATGATAAAGGAGAGTCTCTTTAGACTCAGACATTATTTTCTAAAAGAGCTGGAGTTTGGAAAAAAGACTTTCAGTGAATCCAAACACAGTGCAGAACCAGGAGAGGTAAACAGGGTCAAAAGTAGCAGAGGGAAACATGGGCATGACCTGTCCTTTCTGAGGATTTAGTTTGGCTTTATAACCCTAGCAGTGATTTCTGCATCTCCATTAAAGATCACCACCACTTGCCTTAACCATAATGACCTGTCTTATGTTTTATATTGCTATCCATTAGGTCCTATCAGATCTCCTGTCACATCACACTGATAATGGCTTTAATATTCATGACGGATTTTAAGAAATGGTGGGCACATCTCCATTTCAGTGATAAGAAATCTGCTTAGGGCATACTTTCACATTTGGATATTTTTCATTTTATTATTTTCCTACTTTCTCCTGTTGGCTAAAATAGAGACACAATGTCATGACACTCTCCTAATGGAGGATTTCTTGCAAAGAGAAAGGCTCTGGAGGACTCCCTATTATTGATCAAACCCTTGGTTTTCCTGCAAATCCCTGGATGTCATGTTAAAAGAATCTTTCAGGCCAAATAATATAGTACGAGGAGGTTCATGATTAGATCACATAACTAAGTGCCGTCTGTGCATAGCTCACATGCACTGTGGTTCTGCCGTTTGCAATCTGAATTGTTCAAAGTGTTCCTGTCACAGTTGCTCCTCTATCAGCATTTCCTCTTTGATGCACCTGAAGACAACTTCATCAATCATTTGTAAAATCAGGACAGAATCTGGCATCAGAAGCTAACCAAGAGGAGTATTTTGCATTTCTTAATGCTCTAGAAGTGAAAGAAAGTAACCATAAAATCTGTATCAGAACACCTCCCTTTAAGGGGAGCTGGGGAGTGTAGGAGACTTTCCTATTAGTTCTCATAGGTGCAATGAGTAACATTTTCTGCTGGAATAAACCTCCTCATACTATATTATTTGACCTGAAAGATTCTTTTAGCATGACATCCAGTTTACTCCTTAGATGGACACTTCTTTTTTTCCAGTTACTGGAATGTTTAAGCAACAAATGACAACCAGTATGCTTTCTAAACCTAAGACATGCCATAGGCTTTCTTGGAAATAGGTACAAGTCTGTAAATACAGCCATTGAACTGCTTAGCTTTTTTCTTTTTTTTTCTTTTCTTTCCTTTTTTTAAATTTTTTTTTCCCTCAAAATAGCTACCCTTCCAAGTGGGCTTGTTCATATAGCCTGACAGGGGCCAGGTCCAGCCACAGACCTTCTAAGCAGCTGTGAAGGCCAAGAGAGTGGCAAGAGACAGGAAAATAGACATGACCCTGCTATTTATTTTGGCCACACCAAAGATAGATGGCCAGGCTGGCAAATACTGCTGCTGTGAAATGAAAGATATGGAGTGTTTGGACCGTCTATGGCTGCTGCTTAATCTAGCTAACAGGAATCTGGAACTCCAGTACCTGTAGCTCTTTTCTCTCCTGCTTCAGTCCTGCTGGATTCCTCCATGGCAGGAGAACAGGATTCCAGTTTCCCACCCTTAAGCCAGGAGGAGATAATGTTCAGTTTTGCCTATGATGTTGAGATGCTTTTAGTGCCACTTACAGCGATCAGACACAAGAGATGGGCTAGTCTGCATTTTTTTTTCTGTCAGAGGATGTGTTTACACAGAAAAGGGCAGGCAGATCTGACCTCCCTCTGTTATCTCTGATTCAAGCCAGCTCTGGCCCAGGAGCTCTGCAGCTGCAGGCAGCCATGGCATCCCACTTCCTGGCAAACGCAGACACCCAGCAGTGGGAGGGAGCTGATCGATAACCACCTCCCCAGCAGCATGCAATTCCCATCACCTCTGCAACTGGGACATAAATCCCACTGCATGGGTCTGAGTTTTAATATCAGGAAATATATAACTTGAGCTAGTCAAATTCTGCTAGCCAGCAGTGAAGAAACCTTATTTTCCTTGGAAAACTTTTGGTCTTGCACCTCTTGGTCAATGTATCCACTTGTTTGGGCCACATTGTAAACATTAAAACTTTTGGATCAGGGACCTCCTTTTACTTACACCTTCACACAGCATATGAGAACCTTGGGATCTACTGCAGCAGTGGGAGCCAAAGAATAGGGAATTTGATTAATGTGACTACTATGGGCTATTTCTTGTCAGCTATTCCATGTGATTATGTGCAAATCCCTGTTTACAGCTTGATATACTTGACCTAAATTCTGCAACACTCCAGCGCAAGAGACAGAAGAACGTGCTGGCTTCAGATATATTAAGGAAATGTGCTTTCTTTCATTAAATATAAACAATACAGGCAGTAAAGTACCTCTGTCTTATTTAATTTAAGTTTGTTTTAGGTTACGAGTCTTTAAAATTTTTATATTTCTGGATGGTGCAGATTTTTTTTAATTAAAAATGCATAAGATAATTATAGAACTTGTCTGGGGGATGCCAAAGGCAACAAAAATTAGGCAGGAAATTGGGGTTTCAGCACTTAAAAATCCATAGGATAGATAAGCTTGAATTTTGGGTAATTTCAATAGCTGGGCATTAAAATGATTAATGGTGGAACCAACACCCATGTGGCCTGACAGGACAGAGTACAGGGGACAGTTGGCAGAAAAAGACTGGTATGGAGCCTTACACAAGGAGAAGCGGTAGTTCAAGCCCTCTGTCATCTGATCCTTCAGTTCCATTCCCTGGTGGGCAGGTAGAGATAGAGTACAGGAGGCAGATCCTAACTCTCTATAGAGTGGAATTTTTCCTATTACTTTTGTGGCCAGGGGATATTTCTATTTACTTTGTTGACTGAGTCAGCCTGCAGCTGACATGGATTGGATGGATCACTCCTCTGAGCTACCATGTCAGAAAAATTTTGTTTTATGTGAGACTCCTAGCACCCTCCCCTTAGTTTACTATAGCAGGCATCCTTTGGAATAAACTAGGCCAAAATGTGGTGGGAAGAAGAATTCCTTAGTTTATAAGTTACAGGTTTGCATTCACCACAGAAGACTTCCTAGGGCTCAGTGGAGTGAAGAGCAAACAAGACCCCAATTCCTCCAGGTCGGAGTAGTGAGTTTAGGGGGAAAGTTCTAAAATATTTCCCCTAGGCAAGGATGCACTAGCTACCCTCAACTGCTAGCAGCCACTTACTAATTTCCAACCTAGAGTGTAAAGGCAAACATCTGTTGTCCCCTAAATTTTGGAGGTGACATGAAGGCACATGAGCAAAGAGGCTTGCATGAAAGACAGAAAATCCAATTGTCTGAGAAACTCTAAAGATTTGATCACACTCTGTGTTACATCACTTTATATTACAGGTCCTGTCAAATTGTTTCTCATAACTGATGACACATGTGAAATCACTAACACGTGCTTCAAGTAAAAACTATTCAGTGAGTTAAGAAGTTTTTGGAAATTCAAGCAGTGTCAGAAAGTACCCAGTAGCAGCCATATATTCGTGAAAACCAAAGCAAAAGACCCGGTGAAATTTAGCCTGCTATATTCAGACCTAATATTTGCTAAAATATTTTTTAATAAGTTCCATTACTTTACCTACTCTATGAATAAAGAGGTTTCTCTAATCCTTCTCAAATCGGACAATTGGATTAGAAAAGACTGAGTACTTGTCAAATTGAAAAATGATTTAATGAGATAGAGCTTGAGATCCCACACATTAGAAACTTATTCACAGTTTTAGAAAATTATACAACTCTTGCAAATTCAGACATAGACAAAACTCAACACAGGAATGTAGCTAAAAGGAGACCCATGTTATTCATAACCAGTAAAGTGAAGGTATTCATGTTTCTAAGATGACTCATTCTTCAAGCCCATAAGAATTCTTCTCATAAACATGTTCGGTTTTGTGTAAATTCACACCAATCAGTTGGACATGCGGATGGACAAACCACTCCACCAGCTGTAAAACTGAGAGCATTCCCTTCAGATTTGTTTTGATATTGACTCTAGAGTGCGTCGTTCTTCTGGATATGCCAAATAAAATCTTTGCATTCAGAAGAAATGACCCAAGATTCCGCGTGAGTCTTACTGGAATTCTTTATCAAAAAGCTCTCTCAGGGCTGAGAGTGATTTGCATGCTGTTGCTTGGATTTTTCTTCAAATGCCAGTCATACTCTTAGTGTCATTAATGAAGAGCAGATATTTCCATGTGAATCTTTTCTGCTGGGCTTAGTCTACAGAATACACAAGGAAATCTATAAAACACATCCCACACCCTTTCATACATTTTTCAAAAAGATATAAAGCATTGAATTGCATTAATACTGCTCTGTTTGGGTTTGGGGTTTGTTTTGTTTTTTTTTTTAACATTAAAGTCAAGGAATAAATAATCTCTTAGAAAGGCTGTGTCTAACATGGACATGTTTGATACAAGTTCATCAGATAACACTGACTTTTTGGGGACATTTTATCATATAAATAATTTTCTTGTCATCCACTATGATCCCCTGGACGGGAATTTCTTTGATGCTGATGAGAATAATAAAGCACTCAAGCATTTTTGGGTTGCTCTGAAACTTAGATTCTTTCACATTCTCATAAGAAGAAAAACAGCTTTTTCTGAAGAACTGTAAATGCTGTTCTTAAAATTCTTTTTCCCCTTTAGGACTTATGTGCAAGAAGTAAATAGGAGGTAAGCAAAACAGAATCAGTAGAATTTCTTTGTTAAAATATCTGAGTAATTGATAATTTTCCTTGTGAATGATGTGGTAATTTTATTTTTACAGCTCAAACACTTTTTTAGTCAGCCTTGTCTTTGCATCTTTGAAATATTTACAGTTTACTGTCCAACTCAGATCAGACCACTGCTACAGTCCATCTGCTCTGAGACTGCTCTTCCACTGGGATAAGACCTGCTGTTATGATTTTGAAGCTTCGGACACAGAAATAAGCCCTCCATCCTTCTCTAAATATAACACTGTTTCTCTGTAATCACTTGGTTATTCTGTGTGTCAAAGATAAGAAACACAAGCCAAGCTTTGGTCATCCTGCTGCCAACTATCACTTAAAATTTCATAGATGGCCTATGCCATGCTAATCGTGAGCTTAGCACAGATTTCAGACAGAAAGAGGTAATGTGCAAGAGTTGCCAAGTCTCATTCTGAGTGCTAATCTAGTCAGGCTGTGACTGCTGAATGCAGATTCAAAAGCAATCAAACTAGGTGAGACTTGGGAAAAGGGACATTGGGCTTCTCCCTAAACGAAAACCCAAATGCCATCTGAAACTGATCTGGAAGGCTGCTGCAAGGTGATTGCCTTCAATCTAATTTCTTTTTCATCTCTTGGGGGAAAAGAAATTTCTAAATTCTCCAGAAAACTATAGGACTGGTGTAGCGTACAAATACAGATTTCACATGTTTGCAATGCCCAAACAAAGTAGCAAATGTGACTTTGCTGATCTTGCCTTCCTGATTTTTCCTCTAATGAAAATTTGGGGATAATTTTGTTGTATTCTTGCAGATCCTGCTTCCAGCCCAGCTGTGAGCAATACAGTTGTCTATTCCCACAACACAGTGTTCCAAGTGTTAAAACAGCAGAATGATAATTTAATAGGGAAGACCAAAGTGAAGATATCATGGATCATTCATGTAGTTCTCAATCGTATGAAAAATACTTGTAAATAGAGTCACAAGTGATGCCTTTAGAAGTGAAGATAAATTAATAATTGCGGTCTCTCTAACCAGGCCCATGTTTTCAACAAAGAGCATTAAACAGTTGCTGCAAGATGACATAATGCAATAGTTCTCAGACTGATAGCTAAAGAAGAATCTGGATGATTAAAAAACTAAAGATAAGCTCAGTACTCGCATTCCCTAAATATCCAATGTACAAATGCAAACCATCTAATAATAGCTTCAGGAAAGAAAACAGTTGATGCACGCCAGCACTGCAAAGATGGCTTTCACAAGATCCTGGCAATAATAAAGGATCTATCACCCACAGAAAAATTAAATTTTTAAAAATATTTGGGAACTAAACTGCAGCTATGGAAACTGTCTCTATGAGTTTTTATCAGCTTGATAACCTAATGTTTTATCATCCTGCCCTAAACATCGAGTATGGCCTCAATAAAATCCCAGTCCAGTACAATTAATGAATATGTGTTTGGTCACATTATATACGTTCCATAACTGAAAATGATCTTTCACCTAGTACACACTGTCCCTAGATTTACTAATTAGTAACTTAGGAATAAAAAATTCCATATTATAAAAATATTTTTTCCTTGAAAATGATTAGACTATTTTAATTTTTATTCATTTCCCTGCTGTGTGTCTTCAGCAACGAACAAGAGGAGATAAATTGTGGATGTCATATACCTGGAAGCATTCAAGGCCAAATTATGTGGGCTCTGTGCAAGTGGAAGGTCCCAAGGTCATGGCAGAGGGGTTGGACCTAGATGATCTTTAAGGTTCCTTCCAGCCAAAGCCTTTCTATGATTCTATGATAGTAAAAAAAAATATGCTGGAGACAGCTTATAGGTAATGATGCCCATGAGAAAGCTTTTTTCTCATCTTCTCTATGTAAAAGACAGTGATCAGCTGATGCTCAGAGATATGCAGGTTTGCATCCCTTTCTAATCTCCTGATGTCTATCCTTTGAATTTTGGGATGAAAGATAAGTATCCTTAGGTATTGTTCAGAGAAAGCAGTCTTTCAAAAAGAAAACTACCTATATAATGGTGGCACAAGATAGAACAAAAATTAAAGCTGATTCTAAAGTATTGGGCATTATATCACTCTGACATTATTGAGTAAGGCCACAAAGCATGGGATGCGGAAGACAATGAGGTCATCAAATTGGAGGAGACAAAAACATCACACCATGCGCACCTCGGCTTCCAATTTGAAACACAGACCTGCAAACCACAACAGCAACATTCCCAACTAACTGGGATTTCTATTTTTATGTTGATTTTATGATCTTTTTACTGGATAACTGGAAAAGTATTTTCTAATTATGTAAACCTTATAGCATTGCTTAGATATGCTTTGTTTATTTGCTTATTTTGGGCAGGATATATAGTCTATAATGTAAATTAAAGTCTTCAAGCATTTAAAAGAAGTTAGTAAGATGCTGGTATGGGGTTTTCTTGTTTTATTCTAGTCTTAAAGACTTCATAAAATAAAATTTAGACATAAGAAAGAGCTTTTTACAAGCAAAGAATGTTGTACAATCAAATTATTGCACATCTTGAAATTTAAACACTTCCTTCCCTACTGTATTATTTACATTGATATTAGATGCTATTTTGACTGATGCTAACACATCAACATAAGAAAAAATATCTGTGAAAGAGAAAAATAACAAGGGCATAAATTAAAATTTTCACCTCTTGCTTCACTGATGACTAGAAAAATCAATGCCTTTTGGTTTTGCTGATCCATTGCTGCTGAGTCATACTCCTAAAATAAGAATAATTTCCTTCCTGTTTGTTCTAGAAACTTCAAAATTGCCTCTTAGCCACAAATCACAAATCATAGAGTCACCTCGGCCATTTAAGAGATCTTCAGAGTGAATCCATAATCAGGCAAACTTCATAATGAAGTACAGCTGGAATGAGCACTCACAGTTGCACTGCAGAATTTTCCACTGGGACACAACCTTCTCCCTTTCTGTAGGTTCTGTAGTAGCCAAGTGACTGCAGAGTTGGTCACGTTATCTTCCTTGCTGACAGTTCTCCACTTTACCAATCCTCACAAAATGTGCTAAGGATCTATGGAGACCCCCACAACACACCCACAGCTTGTGGGATGAGTGGCCTTACCGCCACGTTTGGGTCCATGAAATGGCATTAAACAACTTGTTGACATACCGGGTTTGTGCCTTTGCTCCTCTCTTGTGGCCTGAATGGTTCCACCAAAAAAAAAGTATAAAATGTGTAGACATGGTGCTTAGAGATACGGCTTAGTGGTGGACCTGGCAGAGTTGGATTAATGGTTGGACTTGATGATCTTAAAGGTCCTTTCCAACCTTAAGAATTCTATGATTCTATTCTGTATATGCATATACATCAAGCCTCTTAGTGGGAGGCCTTTATATCCTTATATATGTTAAGAAGTTTTATTATGCTGTGGTTGTAGGATTATTTAGATCTCTGTCCTCTTTTTTAGTGTCTCTGAGTATGCTCACCTCAGGTCTTGGCTTCTTAAACTGTAACTTCAGGTTAATAACTCCTGTATCAGCTTAATTAACTCTCCTGATCCAACTGGTTTATCTCACTTCATGTTTTTCCCTTCAGAAGCTTGAAGCAAATGGAATTTACAGTTGGATACTATGTGTGTGTGTATATACATATTTATAATCTCAAATGAAAATAAAATAATTTATAATACTAGTTTTTATATGTACATACTTACATTTTTAGCTGGATGAAAAATCTTTAAAAAGACCAAAAAGAGATTTTTTCAGTGAGCTGACACAAACATTTCTCTTACTGAGTTTCCTGCCTGTCTGTAAGATCACCATGTGTCACCCACAGCGGGGTGTGTGTGGGTGCCAATAACCAGCCCCTGTAAAAGTTGGAAATCCAGGAGAAGGGAGGTGGCTGCTTGGTGTGGGGTATTTGTGTGACTATGAGTGAGTGTGAGCAGGGGGTGTGTGTGTACAAGTTTAAGACTTTAAAGAAACTGCTGTAGGAAGGTGTGTAGATATGTATAGGAATTTCCAGGTGTATAGTAATGTTTTCTGCTGAGAGAGATCCTAAGCATATATTAATTACTACCTGCCAGTTAATTAAAAACCATTAATAGATCAATACACCACTTCAATCCTGATTTGATTTATTCTATGTACATTGAGCAGTCATGCCTTCTGACCGTGGTAACCTAGACAAGACTATCTTCCTCAAGCAGCTACCAAGCCTACTGCTTTTGTTTGCCTGGTGGATTTTCCTGCACCAGAAAGCAATCTCTTAAAATCCCACATCACTTCTTTCTCACTCTTTGTCTGCTGAATCAACTATTTCTATACATCTTGGTTTTGGAGGATCTCTAGAGTCCCATCACACCCAGCCAAAAGCCCCCTGAGGGTCCCTACTTGCTCTGGAGGGGCAAGAGTGAACCATTTCAAGTTATTGTTTTCCCGTTTGTACCTGGACAACACCTTTTTGGGTAACGCAACATATTGATACTGTAAACACAATTACCAAAATAACCAGGGCAACATATGGTACTCATAAATTATTGCAGGAAAGTCCTATATCTGTCACATGCAGTCAGTGAGCAAGTTCCAGGGAATTGCAACTGTCTCCTGAGTTACTGGATTCTCACAGAGAAGGTGTTTTGACTTATTCATTGAGCAAACAGATTGAAACCTCTTTCAAAATCGCAAGACTGTGCATACTTCCCAGACCTTTTTAGCATGTATCACTACCCACTTCCCTTCCTTTCTGCTACTTATTCACCCATATCCACTTAGGCTCACAGCCTTTAAGCAATGCATATAGTTGGTATATTTGGTCCAAAGCCTATTCCCAAGTAAAATTATTGAGACACTGTGTGGATTTAAGGAATTCCATACCAGCTGCCCTGCTCTTCTGATCTGTTTGTAGTGCTCTGAATTGCTAACACAGACCCAGGACTGGCTCAGATTTTGCGTGATGACCCCAAGCTCTCTAACAGGCTAATGCTGCATACCAATTTCTGATACCTGTAATATTACATGGCTTTAGTAACATCTGATGCTTTTGTTAAAACTAGCTCCTGGAAATGCCTGATATTTGGAGGCATTTAGGCTTTCAGCCAAGCAGGGATATATTTTCTAGAGCTTCTGATTAAAGGCAAAAGCTTGAAAATGTGACATGAAAGTATCCTAACAACCCTTAACTAGCATGCAAATGGAATAATCTAAAAGTCTAATGTTTCAAAAAGCTCTTGTTTTGATTCTGAGGGTAAATGTATGATTTTGATTGCTTGTGATCAGGACTGCAAACTAAGTACAGTGAAAGCAATGACACACAAGAACTCCTAATGGGCAAAGTAAACACAATTATAGAAAAAAAAAGTTTTGCTGTTTTTGCACCTAGCTTTTAATAACCACAGGTGAAAAAAAAAAGCAGTAGGTATATCTTTGAACCTACACTGAATTTTTCAGGCTGCTCTGAATTTTTTTTTAAATGAACTTCTGGAGGGAAATAAAAAACAGGGACAAGTGCTAGCGCTTGCTCTGGTCCTGGCCAAATGAGGAAAAAAATTCACTGATGCCCCAAGGAGCAAAGTCACTGCCAAGAGCTCCTGATGCACTGTCTGATAGGCATGAAGACACACTGCTGTAAAGCCTTACAAGTAACTAAACAAAATATTGTGCTTCAAAGAAAGATCAGAAAACTGTTGTGCAAAGACCAGGTGTACCTGCATCACAGGTTCTCTGAAGAACCCACTGGCATGGACTCCATTCCCTGCCACCACTGTTTCCCAGGGACCAGACAAAGAATTTCTCCACAAGCCTGTGTTGGTTGCACAGACCTGCAGCAGCAGGACCTGAGAAGGTCAATATCCTAGGGAGCCAGGAGCTCCTTACTTGCCCCTTCCTACACCAAGGGGTGATGGGGTCACCTTGAATTACCTGTGTGGAATGGATGCTTCAGACCTGGAAGGCAGCACCAGGAGGAAAGCAGGCTCCCTGTGATGCTGCTGTGTGTGCTGCACATCCACACAAGGATGAAGGACAATCTGGCTGGTTGCCACTTGACAGCATTGCTATTATTCCTCCATCATATCAGCATCTTCTTAAGCCTGTGCCTATTACTTTTTTGGCTTAATTATCACTTCAGCATTATTTAATCTTCTTGA
The DNA here is from genome assembly GCA_013397315.1 of Donacobius atricapilla. Lineage (NCBI taxonomy): Eukaryota > Metazoa > Chordata > Aves > Passeriformes > Mimidae > Donacobius > Donacobius atricapilla. The sequence goes on from WBMY01007047.1 coordinate 263,023, forward strand.
AGACTTGATCTCCAGAAATAAACAGCTTGCAAAAGAAAAATGTCTATCAAGGCTTTATATTCATATATTCTTATCCTTCTTGCCACATTTTATTAATGTGTTTATTTTAATAGATAAGATCCAGCTTACAAAACCAAATTATAACACGCATTACCATGTTCAAAATTCAAATATTGACGTGTCCTGATCTTATCATGCAGAAAGTTCATTCAATATCCTTGGTTATATGCCTTCTCTCATTTAAAGAAACAACTAGATTTGAAAAATACTGAAAACTCAATTCTAAATAGTCAGTGAACTGTAATAAATATTAGTTTACAGTCAATCTGTCATTTATTCTCTGACTTCTCTTTCGCCTACAATCTTTTTACCCCAAAAAGGTAAAATTATTAACCATAAATTCCTTTTTTTATATTTTAGTTCCACTGATAAATTAGTGTTTGGCACTATCTTGTCCTGCATTCTAAAACAGTGCTGTAATGCAATATTAAAATGTAGCTGTAGCCTGAAACAGGTGCTGGCTTTGGAGGATCCCAATTTCCACATCTCTTAGTAATTTTCATCCTAGACTTTGACAGTTTAAAGGCAAAGGAAAGAGTACTCTTCCTCCTACTGTCTGTTTTGAAGACCAAACCATTAAATTAAAATTCATATCAAATTCTTTGAGCTTAAAGCTAGAGAATCACTTTAACTCAGCAATAGAAGGTTCTAACTATACCGGTTAACTACCAAATGGTTAATTACGAAGAAAACTGAATAATCTGGCAGACTTGTTGGCTGTGCAGTGGTAACAGCAAATCCATGTTTTCCCTGGGCTCACACCTATGAAACAGAACCATTTTGATCTCACTAGCATAATGTGTGAAAATATTGATCCTCACAGTGCTGCCTGAGGTTGGGAGTGCTGATGTTTCTGTTTCACAGATGGGGAAGACAAGTACCAAGAAGTCAAGTAATTTGGTTGAGACAAAACAACAAACAGGTAGAGCCTGCTAAATTCTTGACCTAACCCCAAACCCCACACACTGGAGAGCCTCTGGTCCTCTCTGTCCTATATATATCCTATGAACTGGATAAAATAATAAGGTACTACAGGAACATGAACAAATGAACAAGGTGATGGGGGTTACTGTTATAAACCAAGGTCATGGCTATCTCTCCACTGACATGTGAAATTTTCATTACAACATTGTGACATTGTATATATA
>WBMY01007047.1:264538-297660 GCA_013397315.1 Donacobius atricapilla
GGTATGACCACTTAACCTGGGAAGCCTGCTCCACTGACTGACCAGCCACTAAGTGAAGAAACTTCTTGTTTTATCCAGTCTGGACCCTGGTGCAGATTTATTCATTTTCCTCATGTCCTATTGCTGGTCCCACTGAGAGAAAAGACCTGCACCTCCTCCTTCTCTGTTGCCACCCTTATGGATGTTGTAGACTGCAATGAGGTCACCCCTTAGCATTCTCCAAGCTGAATAAACCAGGACCTCAGCTGCTCCTCACTTGTCTTGCTCTCCTGATGCTTCACCATCTTGGTCACCCACCTCAGACACTCTCCAATAGCTTTGTATCTTATATTGTGGTGCCCAGAACTCCCCCAGCACTGGAGGTGAGGAAGCCCCAGTGCAGAGCAGAGCAGGACAATTCCCTCCCTTGCACGGCTGGTGATGCTGGGCCTGATGCACCCCAGGACAGGGTTGGTCCTTTTGGCTGCCAGGGCATACTTGATTCATTTTCAACTTGCCATCAATCCAAGTACCCAGATGTCTTTCTACAGAGCTGTTCTTCACATCAGGTGGTTGGGGATTGCCCAGTTCTCTGGTGTATCCAGATCTCTCTGTAAGACCTCTCAACCTTCAAGGGAGCCCAAAGCTTCACCTAATTTCATGTCACTGGCAAATTTACTTGATGTACAGTCAACTCCTGCATTCAGGTAATTTAAGGAAATACTGAAGAGCACTGGCCTTAAAACTGAGCCCTGGGGAACCCCACTGGTGACTAGTGTAAACCCATTTACTGTAACTCTTTGAGCCCAACCCATCACCCATATAGATCCCTGCTTCTTAGTCTTAGATGTTGCTTCTTACTCTTTGCTGCTAAGCAGATATATAGATATACAGGGTGCATTCCCTTGCTTTTAATGAATCTCTGAAAATTAAATCACTTTTGAGAAACTTAGATGAACATTGCAAATAGACAAAAATTTGCTTTCATTGCAAATAGACATTTTATCAAGAGTATGTTTTTCCTAATGTATTTGTGTCCACAAATGTTATTATCTGCTGGAAGAATTATTTTTCCTATTCTATCACTCCACTGAACTTCTGCCCTCACAGGTTTACTCAGCACTTAATCCTCTAAGATTTGCCCATGGGAATTAATAACATTCAACAAGTTCCAGAGTTATCCAGATGCTCTTTACATCCCTGGGATGTGTCTTACAAAAGATGCAAACCTACATAAACCCTCATAAGCAGAGCCCTTGCTGGCAGAAGGATAGAGCTGCTAACAATACAACAACAGGTCACAGTGAGAGATCATTGCAATGTAAACATGTTCTGAGAAGTGATTTCAGCCATCTGAGGAACACGCTGATAGTCACCGCTAGTGCTACTCTTGAAAAGGCAAAGTGCAGATGTGATCCCCAGCAGATTTCTACAAGATGTTTAAATTGCTTTATTTCAGGGCTTTGGCAACATGTTCCTCCTTTCTTAATAACAGTTCAGCAAAGTACGAACTAGCAAGGCTAGCAAGGAAATTAATTGGGGTTTGCTGGTTTTTCTATACATTTTTTTGCCCAATAAATAAGTGATCCTTCCAGGGTTTTTCTGGTCCTTCACAGATCAGATTGTTGTAAAAGCAATGCCACTTGATCTACATACTGCTTTCAATATTCACATTATACTTGAAAATGGCAATCAGAGTTTTGATTGGATTTTCACTGTAAAAATACAATTTAAAAATAGTCTCTCTGAAAGGAAAACAAGACCTTAGGGAGTAATAAAAGTATGTCTTCTGTAAGTCACTGAGGGATTGATTAAAATGAAGGAGGAGGGGAAATGGGGTATTAGTCAATTATAGACTGACTGTGAATCTCCAACAAGAAGTCTTGGGAAGGCAACCATAGTCCTATAAAACACTCAGTAAGACAGTTCTAGAGAACAGAGCAATACTAATGCCGCTGGCAAGACCTCATAAAAGAATCTGAATACAATGGTTTTAATCTCTCTTCAAACAAGGGTTTCAAATTGGAAATTTGCAGTGAAAGTAAAAGTTGGGGAGAAAATGCATTATCTGACAATGAATCATTCAGTTTGGAAATTAGATTTCTAACTGTAATAGCAGAATGAACACTTCATCTCACTGGAGGACTGGGAGCAAGAAATCAAACATAAAAGGATGGAGTTATCTAAATAATGATAGAGATGGTGTGTTTATGTCCATAGTGAAAAATTAAAGTGAAGTTCCTGAAAACCAAGCGGTACAAACTGGCTACTGATCCTGCATTGGCTTAATCCTTTCCTGGAGTTTCATGATGGAAAAAATACTTGGAGTGGTGCGAACAGAGGTGGGAAGAATGCTAATAGTTGCCTTTTAGTGATGTAAATGTATTTTACTTGAGTTCCTTTTTTAGTGTTCCTCGTTGACCTCTGTCCCTGCTTTAAGTATACCTCTCTAACCACAATTTCCCCAATCCTGCCGCAAATTCCCAAATGCTGCTTCTTTTTTCATCTTCTGAAATTGAATTTGCAGCACTGAATCTGTTTCACATGCTTTACAACAGCATGAGAACTTTTGGAAAGATGCTGAGCATAGTGACTGGGTTTCTGATGATGACAAATCTGTTCTGTTTGGTGCTTCAAACAGTGCATGGTTTGAAGATGGGAGGGAGTGGGAAGTGTGTGGTGTGGAGGGTAAAAGCTGACCAGACAGCAAGGATGGAGCAAAATTGCACACAGAACCATCAGCTCTGCTCTTGAGACTGACCTGCCCCTGCTCACACAAAGATAAACCTATTTTTCAAAGTTGAATTCCTTGGAAAATTCCTATTTCTCTTTAAAAGGAGAATACTGTGGGAAGCAATGTGAAAAGATGAAAGGAATGCGCCAGCTTGAATTGCCGTGCTGTACTGAGGCTTAGAGCTGCTCTTAAAATTATCATCCTCTTCTATTACTTTTCAAAATATCACTTCAAAATAATGAGTGTATAAGAATCCTGTTTGAGGATTAGGGCCTCCTGGTGCTGCACAGACACATTTAGAGACATAGATTGTGTCTGCATGGGCATATGGCTAAAACAAACTGGAAAGGTTTCTCCTTGTAGTGCAGTAAGTTACACTAGACACATAATACAAATTCTGTTTGTCACTTGAAAGAGAAAAAGAGAGTAACAGTTTCAGTTCTTTGTCATTCAAAAATATTGACAGCTTTAATGCTTTGCATTATCTTTAAGCAGTCATGCTGAAATTAAATGCCAAAATAAGCCTTGTACTTGCCAGTCGATGTGGAGCTCTGAAACGTGCTAGCTGCTTTGTGGGAGTAGAGAGGATTTCGTCCTCAGGGAAAGGAGATTTTCTGTGCTACAAAAGTGGCTCTGTGGCACATTCCTCTCTGCCTAAACAATGTGACTCATCTGCTCTCAGTCTGGAGCCCTGCAAATTATGGTATTGTAAAAACATGCAAAGTTCACACTAAGTTCACAAAGCTACAAAAATAAGCTGTTGCCTGAGCAATGGATGATCCAGCAAGCAGAGCCCTGTGCTGGAATTCAGCACTCCTAAATCCTGATCTTGAATATGCTACTGATTTTTGAGTGCCTTAGAAAAATTTCATTCTCTCTTCAATCTCTTTTCCTTCCATGCCCTTGTCTTGTTAAACTCTTCATGTGCAATATCTTGAAGGTGAAATCTGTGCTAGCCATCAATACTGATGGTAATTTTTCATCATCTCTGTAAATACTATCTTCTCTTTGACCATGACAGACCCCAACTTGTCCTGTTCAGATTCATTCTAAATGCTATCATAAGAATCTTTTTTCCAGCTCATCAACTGGACCTTATTACCCTTCTCTTCACACACCCAGCATGGGCTTCCACTTCCTTGCTGCAACTAATAGAGGCTTGTCAACACTGTCAACACTCTCCATGTGCTGTCCTCATCCATTATCTCTAATTCAGAGATAATCTGAATTCAGGAGATTCTCCCTCTGAATGGCCAATGCTAAACATCCAGATAATCCTTCTGTGCCTTTTCTCATGCTGTATGTAATGCTAGGCAGAAACTTTCCTTAACATCTGCAAACTAGCTCATTTTTTTTCTCCTAAATGCTCAAAAAAATTTTCCTTTCCACACAATATATTGAAAAAAACCCAAACCTCACAGTTTTGCCTCCTTGTATGCTGATTCCTCTGCCTAGCCAGCATCAGCTTCTTGTTTCCTTTTGTTATTCAGCTACCTGCTTGTCTCTCTTTGTTTTCCCAGGCTTTTCACCTCAATTGTAAGGTCTTTGGCACTGAGACAGCCTTCTGATCTGTGCTTGTACTGTGCTCTTCTGATGCCTGAATCAGGCTCCCTGGGTGCTATGGCAATATGAGCAGCAAAGCCCTGAATGACAACCTGGTTTAAGCATCACAGGAGAGGAACAAGAGAGCCGAGAAATCTACAGGTGTGTTTTCCTTTTTTCAGCCCATTCTAGAGTGGAACTGAATTAGCTAAAAAATAAAGGAACAGCAAATCATGAAAGTTTGGAGTAAGAGCTTGAACCTTTCTCTGAACTCTGATACATGCTCATGGCAGTTTCTGAGAAAGTCTAACCTTTTCCAGTTCTTCCACATGTGCTTGCACAGCTGGCTCAATGCGGTGGGGAATTAGGCCCATTCTGTGACATATTACCAATCACTTCACTATGCTGAAGGTTTTTAGGCACACAACACTTGTTTTCAGGATGTCTAGTCCAAATCTTGATATTTACAAAGTACCAAGAACTGCTGCCAGATAAATGGGAAACACGTAAATAATACTTAGTGGAGACAAGAAGAATGATTATATGGTGAAGGAACTGGACTGGGTTCAATAATTAATCCAAATAATCATTGGGCATTGGGATCCAAAGCATTTTCTTTTCACATAGACCTCCTGCAACTGTGACCAAATTACTCAGTATTTGGCTTTAAGAAAGTCAGAAAAGTTCTTGCAGATTTCCAGGGAGCCTGGCTTGGTTGTTCTAGTTGCCACTGTCTGCTCCATGTGCTGTGACCCACATGGTTTTTATAGCCACAATCACTTTTGCATATCTGCTCAGCTCAACAACTGGCCATACCAAGAAGTGTATATTGCTGAAGCAACAATGGTCTTCTAGCATTTTGTAGAAAATACTCAGTGGGAAAAATAGAAATGGATCCTGAATGAAGATTTTAGTCTGGTTTTGAGTGAATTCTGCCTGGCTTCATTCCTTCCTCATGCACTGCTCTTGCTCATGGTGTATCTACAACCTATGGTAAGGATTTGAGTTTCACAAAACCTTTTAGCATTAAGCTCTGATTCTTCAACACACCAAGGATTGTCAAAAAATGCATTAGAAAGCAGTCATAGTGGACAAAGTACTTGGATTCCTACTAATGCCACAGCATCTCTGGAAGTTTTGCACATTACTAAGTGTTGAAAAGTGTGAGCACCCATCTGATTCCCTCTAACCATTTTGCTAAGCTTCATGCAGCTTAAAAGAATTGTGCTATAACACTTCTGGTAGGTACTTTCTGGGGACATCAATATTCTTTTGAATCAAAATTAAATTATGCACTTATTGGAAGTTAATATCCCTGAAATTCATTCCAAAAGTCAATTTAGCATACATGGTATTTCAAACAACCAGAGCAGTGTCATTGCATAAAACAAAACCCCATCTCCCGCCCCACATCTATGTCTGCAGTGTTTTTTTTAGCTTCTGGTTAATAAAAGTTTGATTAGCAGGATTCAGACACTATGTCTAGAATGGCACATTCACAAGAAGTAAAATTAGTTTATAAAAGCTTTTATTCCTTTGCTATTTTCTGACAAATTTGCAACATGGAAACCTGTAACATACTTCTGACCTTTTTTCAAAATGAAACTAAGACCTTCCACAGAGAGAGACTGTTATCTGTAGTGTACCATTTAAGCACAACCACCTTCATTTTTCACAGCAATTAAATTCTTAATTCTATCATTTTCTCCAGGGTTACTGTACAGCCTTCCTAATGCAGAGTTCTCTGCCTTTGATCATTAAGAGAAAAGGAGTGACAGCAATACTGCCAGGGAACATTCACTTGCATGTCACTTGATAGGTTTATTCTCTCCAAATACTGTTTAAAACTATTTTCCAGGTGGAGTAAGAAAGACAGCAATGTCCTAGACATTGTTGCTATTATTCAAATCTGTTCTAACCTATTCAAACCCAACAGCACAAGAAGGTGTCTTTCGCTAGCATTAGTAAATGAAAAACTAAAAACCTGTGTACCAGTTGCACCTTTGAAAACCTTTCCAAATGTCTCTACTTGCATTCAATTGTTCAACAAGTCCTGGGGTAGGGTGGAACAGCTGAGTTTCACAACACATTTCTTTGCCAAATCTGGAAGAGGCAATGATAGTCAATCTCTAGCTAGAGAAACTAGTAGCAAACAGAGTCCTCAGAAAGGGTAAGGATTGGTGCCTCAGCTGGACACGAGATTTGGTTGAAGTTATTGAAATTCTCTGCATGAGGCTGCAATTCCCATCCTCTGCTGTTTTCCCATGACACAGGCAACATGTGTGTGCAGTAGACCCCAGGAATTCAGCCTTGGACAAGCATTAAGAGGCTGGGAGTGCTTATTGTGGTTCTTACTACTGGTATTTTACAATACATTAGGGTAGGAACAAAAGAAGGGGACCTTGCTCTAACATACAGTGCTTCTCTCATGCCTCAGAACAGACCTGCTACAAACAGGAATCTACTCCCAAGGCAACTTCCTTGGCTGCAGGTAGAGCTACATTTACTGTCTGTCTGTCCCCAGAATGCTCTGCAAAGATAATGCTTTTCCAGACATCTCTGGGCATTGCAAATCCCCTCAGCAGCACACAGAATCTGGCCGTAAGAGCTACTGCCCCATATTATATGGAAAAGGAAGATAATCTAAATTAATTAAATTTAAGATGTATATGCTAATATTCTTCCAAGGATGTACTGTTGTTTTGTGCCACATACCCCTTATATGAGTATTATACAAGAATGATAAATTTGCTTTGTATTTACGGGAAGGAGCAGAGATTGTTCACAGAGTCTAATTGTGTAACTTTCTCACTTTCTTTTTCTTTGTATGGTCTTACAAACCTGGCTCCTCCAGACAAGAGTAACAAGTTGTGGTTGAAGACAAGCTGGATTATATGAAAAGAGTTTCAATACTTCTCTTCAGCATTTTTTTTTCACTACTTAAAACAAAATAGCTTTTTAAAAACATATTCATCCTTAGTAATCATTATAAGGAGAAGAGATAAACTTGAAACACCGTGAAAAAAACTTAAGTATTTATATGAGAATATAAAGTTATGTTCAAAACAGTAACGATTTTAAAAGAGCTGGAAATTTCAAGCTGTGACTAAATTAGAAAATCTCAATTTTTTTTTCCCCCTCACTTCAACATGATTGTTATATGCAGGCAAGCAAAGCAAGAGCATTTCTCAGCTCTTGAGTCTATCCATTGGTGAACTGTGTATTCACAAACATAATTACAGTTCCCAGTTATGCTATTCCTCACGTTAAATCAAGTTTCAAGCTTCTCCTTCCAAAGACTACTAATTCCCCTCTCTTCTCAAGTCCTGCTCCCATGGTCCCTTCCCTCCTCACCACTCCTCCCTCATGCTACATGCTCTTAACAGTTTCTTCCTCTACACACAGCCCATTTTGCCTCCTTGTACCTCTCTGTGCCATGGCACTTTCCATTCATGCTTAGCTCAGCAATGTTGACATGGGACTTTCCCACAGTCCCCCATAAACCTGCTCCCAAAAATATTTCTAGTAAGTATAGTCTCAGGAAAAAGCACTGTCCAAGTCCATCCAATTCACATAAGACACAGCTCTCTATTCATAGAATCATAGAAGCACAGAATCACAGAATCATAGAATGCTTTGAGTTGGAAGGCATCTTAAAGATTGTCTACCACGGGCAGGGATGTCACACACTTGATCCAGTTACTCAGGGCCCGATCCAACCTGGCCTTGAAGACTTCCAGGGATGGGAAACATTACTGTTTCCCACCTTGCAGGTCTTTTACCTGGGTTCTGTTGTAAAATATTTCATCCCAAGATCTGGGTCAGGTGATGAATTTCATGAGCAAAGGCATTCTAGCCCTTATATGATAACATTCTAGAAAGAGATTCTTCGTATGCCCACATATTCTACTGAAGAGGAAGCATTGCCTGTGCTCTGCTCAACACTGTGTCTGTGCCAAGTCCTTCATGAATCCTCAGCATTCATACATACGGCTATCCAAGAGCTTTGTGGGAAGAAGAAAACTGGTTTATTCCTTCAGATAAAATACCATGAAAACTCAGTGACCAAATTAAATATTAAGCGGACAAGTCAAAAGAAGTCATCTTTAAACTCTTATTAAGAAAATGTGGACACAAAAGGATAATTAAGGGAACCATTGCAGGGTTCTAATATTGGGATTTTTTTTCACACTACTAAACCTAGGGGGAATTTCTTTCTAAAGGAAAGAAGAATTCTGTTTCCATAGTAACTCGGTGCTAGGGCCCCCTTATAGTCCAAATTTAGCAGAATTATATGTGCAGCAGCATACTACTGTGCACTTGAGGCCACAATGAAACCACTAACCTCATTGCATTTGGGATGTCAGGTTGAATTTTAACTGGGACAGACAATATGCTGAGCAAGTCCAAGTATAATCCTAAAAAATAACATCATGCCTTAAAGATGAGGGAGAAGTTATAGATGATAACAGGGCATAAACTAGCAACTTGATAATGACTTGAAATACCAAAAATGCTTAGAAATGGGTTAGCATGTAAAAATGAACTATTTTTATCCCAGTCATGACACTAATTTACTTACTCCTACGAAACAGATACTTCAGTGACAGTACTCTCTCCAGTACTTTATGAATTCTCAGTACACAGAAGCTGTGCTGCCTTTATTCAGAAGAGAGGACACACAACCAGTCCACAGTGAGACATTTTACTACAACTTTTTGAGCTGAACGTGATACATGAGGACAATACATCTGAATCTGCAGAGAAATCTCTTCACCTTACCTGGCAGTGTTTTGCTTGTGTTTTTGAAGAGGATAAAAGACAAACAGCCCAACAAATAAAAACACCCCCTGCTTAACCAAGGCATTTACTGCCCTAAAAAATGAATGAAGGTGGGTATAGTAGTTCTGAAATGTGTCTGTTCTGCATCAGTCACTATGTGCTCAGCAGGGACAAAGTGAAGTTGTGGCAAAAAAATGATGGTAAGAGCAGAGATACCTTACTGCGGATGAGGGCCACTAGAAAGGTGGAAAGTGCTGCTGCAGTTTTAACACCAAGTGCTCCAAGCGCTGCTCGAGCTCAGTAATGACGATTAGAGCGGTAAGCTCCACGTGTTTGGCTGCCGCAGGTAAGTGGTCTTCCCCTGCTCTCAGCAGTACTCAGCAGTGCTTTAACCATATAACACACAGACTCTGGCCATCTCGGGGGTACTAATGGCAATGAAGCACTGAAAAACAAGTGCTACCAATTTTCCCGCTGAGTCACATATTTGAGAAATCATCAGCAAATTGTAAGGATCTAAGTGTCCTGTGTGTCAAATAACACTTTCAGAGAGAAGTACATTAAACCACACAACTTTCTGGGGTTGTTAGATTTTGCATCATCTGCCCAATTTCTGGTGCAAATTTTCAGACTTTTTGCCTTGTCTGAGCACAGTATCATTTTGCTACACACTTTATCCTATACTATCATGCACTGTATCTGTTCCAGAGCTGATGAGGGAGAAAATTATCATCATAACCTTGAACAGCAAATGAGGAAAAGCCTGATTTCAGACTTAAGTAAAAAATTACATTAGTTATTAGTAAGAGTCTAACTTCTAACTCTACATATGTAGAAAGAAATTACATACAGTAATCCAATGTATTAATACAGACTTCAGTTAATTCAAAGTTACAGAAAGATCAAAATGTCTTGGGAGGGGCAAAGGTGTGGAAATAGGTCAATAAAGTGAGACCACCTAATTAGACTCATAAGCTTTGTCTTTGCTTCAACATCAACAATTCAATGCTTTTTGCAGGACATAAAAGGAAAATAAACTCATTTCTTCTGACCATCTTTCAACTGATTCCTAAAAACCTGAAAAGACAACTAAACAAGAAATCAAAGCTCCTTTTGACACTTTCACCTTCCTCAGAAAGACAAATTAAGGTACTTAAGCATAATCCTCTTGTGAAACTGCTGAAGCTGCAGAGAAAACTAATTGGTTGACTGCGATTTGCATATAAATATTAAATATTAATAAGGTTAATGTTTAGTGAGGTTTAATCAGGAGTGACTATATAGCAATTATCTAAGTGCTTTCTAAGTGCTATCTAAGGTACAAGGCACAATGTAAGACTCTGTCCACCTCAAACCAGCCTAAGTTGGTCTTTCTCCCTAATTCCCATCACAGCTTGGAATACAGCAACAGGGATCAGAGATCCTGTGTGCTAGCTGCCTGAGTGCCGGGGAGCCTGTCCCACTCTTGGCACATTACCAACAGAGAGAGGTTCCAAGCCTACTCATTCCTCTTCATGGAGATGTTTTGCTTCTCCTTACAGAGCTGTGTCTTGGCACTCATTGAGGATTCTTAAGGACCAGCAATCCAGTCTCATGTTCAAAGCACTTAGTGGGTTACACACAGTATGTATCTTGACCACTTAATTAGTCCAAAAGTAGCATTTCCACAGCAAACCCAGAGTTTTTCACCGGCTTGTATATGTTCAAGATCACTTTCTGCGCTGGGAGGGAAGACATTTCTAGAAAAGCACATCAGTCACGGGAGGACTTAGTGCATCAGCAGATGAGGATGGGCTGGAGACTGCTTCTGTGCTCTGGCCTAAATGCTGACAGCAAATGTGTTCTTTACTGTTAACTCAGGCTTAAAAATGTCTAAAAGAGGATTTACATCCAAAGTTCTGGCTAATTGCACCATGAAAAGCATCCCTTAAAGGCAATCAATAAAAGGATTGAGTCTCATAACACAGGCTAATCGGTTTTCTATTCCTCTCCTTCCCCTCCAGGGTGACCAGGCAGCAGATGCAGAGATTTTCCAGAAAACCTGCAATGCTCCAGATCCTGCTTCCTGACAGAGGGTCATTCTCATGGACGTGATGACTGCCAAGCCTCACACACTGAATCAGATGCCACCAGGCTACCAGGCTGTGCCCCCCTCAAGAAGTACCAGGATCTGTGTGGTAAAAGGGGGTCTGCAGCAGCGGCCCACAGCTGTACATGAGATAAACTGTCATTGCTGAGCAACACCATGAAAGCTTTTAACAGTGCATGCTTTTCCTTTCCCAAGGAGTTCTGACACCTGAACTGATGATATGGTAGCAAGTAAGTGACCCAATAAATCTGACAGCCATCTGCACAGACAATTTAAGAAAAACCTTGTATTACTGCCAGGGGGAAAACAGCAATGCAGAGTTTTCTTCATCCTCCCTTCAACTAGGAAAAAACCTAGCGGGTTTGAAGTGTTAAAGATGTTGGAATTTAGTTTGAGAGGTGAAAATCTCTTCCTGACAGTACTCTTCTGCCTAAAAATTGGCATAGATGAACATGTCATTTTAAAAGGCTGTGTTTTCTAATGTAAAAGAAAACAAAACCATACAAATGAGTCAGTCATTTAAAGAGCAAAGTCAGGCAATACTTACTGGAATACATTTTCCTTTCCATCCAGTCTTATCCCAGGACATATGAACAAGTCTTATTGCTTCCTACAGATCCCTGAGGAGGGGAAAAGGAGAGGGAGGTGCTGACCTCTTCTCCCTGGGATCCAGTGATAGCACATGTGGAAATAGTTCAGAGCTGCACCAGGGGAGGTTCAGACTAGACATAAGGAACCATTTCTTTACTGAAAGCATCGTGAAACACTGGAACAGGCTTTCTAGAGAGAAGATTGATGCCCAAAGCCTTATTAGAAAGTATTAGAAAGGAACTTGCACAATGCCCTCAATAACATGCTTTTATGTGGTCAGCGCTGAACTGGTCAGGCATCTGGACAAGATAGCCCTTGTAGGTCCCTTCCAACTGACCATTCCATTCCATTCCATTCCATTCCATTCCATTCCATTCCATTCCATTCCATTCCATTCCATTCCATTCCATTCCATTCCATGCTTTGTCATGCTATGCTATGCTATTCTGATTGGACATTATCCACCCTGGCCCTTGGGTTACTCCTCAAAAGCCCCCTCTGTTCTCTGAAGGAGAACTTTCTTTATTTTCAAACTCAGGTGCTACTGGAATACCTACAAAAGAGAGAATATTCACAGAAATCTTTCAGAAAAGAAGTTACTGAGAATTTGTTCAATCCCTTTTACCTGCACTAAGTATTTGCTTCCTTTTTCTCTTTCCCCATGGCCACACCACATTTTTCTGGTAGAAATCAGAAGTTGGCACATGCAAATGCACAACTGGGCACCTACTTGCAAAGTCTATTGCAAAACAAAATTGCCTCCTGCATGTAAAAAATCCTGATAGATATGTACCTTTCAGGTACATTGTGGGCAACTTCTGCTGAGCAGCTGCATCCAGTCAGAGTAGTGTGTTTGGGAGTCTCCGGACAGAAGCAGATAAGGATGTATTGGGCATTAAACATGCAGTGATTCTGATGCTTCTAGGAAGGATCAGACCCACTGCTTCTACATAGACCGTCTGTATGTCTGTGAGCCCATGCTGACAGGAGATAGACAAACATGTGGTTCTAATATTTTGCCTTTCTAGGATTTTCATGAGGGGCCACATATACTTAATTGTCCAGATTTTTCTTTTAGATAGTAATTAATGAGTGCCTATTCCTCTGTAAAATAGAATCAGCTATTAATAGAGTCTCTGAAAAAGCATGTTTCAGCAGAACCACATCTAACATTGTGCAGATTTACTTTTTGCTCTGTTATGAGAGGCCAGGGAAATCAAGAGTGTAGTCAAAGGTTATTTGTATTCATGTGAGAATTACTTTACCCTGCAGGTTTTTAATAACATGGGGGTAATCTTATCCATAAGATATCATAGCTTTTGTAATAGAGAAAAATCAAAAACTTTCTTTTAAAATCAGCTAGACCAAGTACTAGCACTTCTCTGTAAAAGTGAACACAGGAAAAGAACTAAGCACACCAGGAATAAGCCTGTATTCAAAGTATTCTCTGTAGATTATGAACAAAGATCTGGGAGTCTGGGAAATTTGTTATCAAGACTTAATTTACTCTAAGGCACCCACTTTCCTGCAAACTTTGCTTCGGGGAGGGNAAAAGGAAATTACTCAAGGGGACAGTTTTTAGTGAGAAGATCATCAGAAACTGTAAAGGACTCTCTATCAAGAGCTTTGTTCACATGTGGAAAAGTGTTCCTACAATATGTCTGACTCAAAGATGTTGGGATTTTATACTTGCTTGAGACTGAATGACTGAATAAGGGCTGTGGAGACTCAGCATGCAGAGAAGTTTGGTACAAAAATGTAGCTTTGTGAAGTGAGGAAAGGTGTGGCACTGGGAAGGATGGACAAGGACACCTTGCCTCTTAAACCATCACTTTCTCTGTAGGTCCCATTCATATGAATAATCACTACAACCCTCATAGCTACAGGATCTAGAGACCTATCCCACCATGGGGACAAGAAGGAAAAGGACTGCACTGGTAAGAAGGCATCCATCACCCCCAAGTTGACATGTATATGTAGCACAGCAAGTAAAGATCCCAACTGCAGTACCTGGAGTGACAGGAAATCCATGATAACACATTGGATATGTTTCTTTCTTAAAAGGAAACTCAGAAAAATGCAAGTGAGAACTATAGGCAAAGAGGGGTGTTGAACATACTGGTATTTTTTGAACGATTTTTTGACTGGAAGTTTTGCCTTATTTCATGGGACATTATGAAAGCTAAGGTAAACCAGCTTGAGAGACGTTATATGGAGGGATAAAGGAAGCCCACTAATAAAAGGACTATAGATACATTTTTAGGGGAAAAAAAAAAAAAAAAAAAAAGAGAACTTGCTTTGATTTTGTAAAAATGAGACCAAGTTATGCACATATTTAGTCAGAGGAAACTCAAAAAGTTTGTAGCTATTGATGTTATTAATAATAAAAGAAGCTGGGTCCAGTCCAAATCCTGGGACTAGAAAAGCAGTACATGCTGTGAATTGTGATGCCCTAGTTAAGGAATTAGGTGCATAATGTTGAGCACAGTGATGTTATGATGCATCTAGTTCTTCACAAGTGTATTGAAGAACAATGATCATGGTACCTGTCAGTTACTGGGCCAAAGCTGTCCACATAAAGTTAAATGAGTCCTTTGATAACACCAATGAGTTATATGTGTGAAGGGATGCTGGGTCATTAAAATGGAGGAAAGAACTTGCTTGAGAATTGCTTTCATAGGAATGAGGAAAAAGACTATAGAAATAGCTGGAAGAAAGAAGGACATCTTAGAAATGACAAGATAAGTTATGGCTGTGCAGACCAGGCGCTCCAGGTCTTTGAGGGAGTGGGAGGAAGAAACTCCTGGAGCAAGCAGGGTAAGGGGGAAGCAAAAGAAAATCCTAGGTCAAAAAGAGAAGTTACTTGTAGTCTCCCTAGATACTGAGATGGAAGAACTCTGTCAGAATACAACATCAAGAAGCAGAAAGAAGGTTTCCTAAGCTTGAGAGAGGAAAATGTCTGATCAAGGGAGATCCTGGCCAGAAATGGAGAGGCTAAGAAATGGCTATGAAATCCAGGGTCTTGAGAAGGACCTAATGAATCTAGCCATAGGGTACAGAACAGGATAGATCTTCCTCGTCTTCTTCTAACATTAACTATGCTATACTCCTGAGAAATTAGCAAGTAGCGTTTTCCACATTAAGCAGAGAAATTAAATGACTTCCCAAGGCAAGTGTCTGACAATATAGCAGGGACTCAGGAACTGCAGGCTCTGTGTCCTGTAATCAGTTGAGCTAATTATTCACTTTCTCAGGTAATTATTGCAGAGGGGAAAAAAGAATAAACTCTCTAATCATTCCTTTCAATTTTGTTCCAAATTCTGTATCTGCTTAAAAAAAGATTAAATGCAGTAAGAGATGGCACAGATGGAAATACAGGAGGAAAAGAGATCAATATTTGGCATCATCAGTTCTATAGATTTTGTATCAAGCAAAATGATTTTGAAATAGAACTGAGAGCAACTTTTTTTCTTGTCTGGTCAGCACCCAAGTCTCCATTCTTTGTACACGTCAGTAATAATGTAATGAGTATTCTGTACTACATAAAGACAGCCAGAACATCTTTCACTAGAAGTGAATGCCAATCTTTTACTCCAGAGAAGCATGTTCTTACATATACAACTACTACTTCTTTAGTTAATTTGAAAACTGAGGTGCCTTTGTGGCTCCTAAATTACTGTGGGACAGATGGACTCAGGCATCTTGTCAAGAGCTTAATGGCTGAATAGAAAAAGTAAAGCAAAGAGCTAGGGTCTAGCCTTAAAATGTTCAGAAGATTAAAATAGCTTGTAAAGGAGAGGGGGAAAAAAATAGTCTTCTAAACATCCTATATACATCACTGTCATCAACCTTTCCAGACTCTTTTAATGGATGGTTATGAAGCAAAAATAGTCCTAAAAAGTAGAGATAACAGATGAATACATGTAAGTGTTAATTGTGATGGCAATAACTTTTTCTTAACCCTCAAAAATATTGCAGCTTAAAAAACATGTTAAAATTTTCTTATTTTTACTAATTTAGGAAAGCATGGGGGTTGGAGTTTTTTTCTGAGAAAAAACTTATCTAGCTCCTTTAAGGAGTCTGAAAGGGAAATCATTATATAAAGCGTAATTATGGCACAGTAGAAACCCTAGTTTCAACCAAAACTCAAAATAACAGAAGCACAAATGGAAGAACCTTCTACTTCATTTACCAATGGAATGGAGTGTACCTGGGTGAGGGCTGGAGCTGGATATACATGCCCACTCCTGTTCCACTCCCTGCAGCACTGCCACGCTATCCTACATCACCCTTACAGCATTCCTGTGACATAAGAAAATACCATGTGGGGATGCTGTAGAGAGCCTGGGAAATAAATACATTGCACTAACCCTTCTCCAAATAGTCATTGATTCAACATCTACACAAAAACACTGACTGATTTAAAAGTGATCAACGCTTTAAAGTTTTAAGAAATATTCCTGCAATACACAGCTGTGCACAGGTGCTCTTGGAAGGACAAATTGAAGGAGAATTTTTTTGCCCCAGAGTCTGTCTGTACACATCAATGGTATATCTCATAGCAGACAAAACAACTGTTATGTTATAGCTGTAGAAAAGGTGCCTACTCGTAATCAGCGAGCCTTCAGGAATGAAGACTGCATTAGGGAAACATCAGAATACAGCCAAGGTGGCATCAGGACTTTTTTTCCTCAAGATACTGAATTGTAGAGAACAGTTGAGTGAAGTTAGGACTGTGTTTCTGTACCTACGTTTGCAATATTCCCAGGGAGATTAGAAACAAATGTCTTCAAGCAATCTATAATTGCCCAGGTAAGAGCCATTTTCCAGGACTGAGCCCTCTAAGAAGCTGACAAAAAAAAAACACAAGACACAAATCCTACAGAATCCCTACAAGAACAAGGAAAAAACCCTTATTTTGGAGGACACGAAGAAACACTGAAAATTCTTAGGGTAATGTACTTGTTTCTGGTTTACTATATTATTATAGAATATATTCATAGAATAGAATATATCATATGAAATACATTTACTTTACCAGTATATAATATATTTTGTCCTAAAAAGTGCAACTGGTGCCAGTCTTACCATAGCATAGATAGTCTACACCAAAGTATAAATATTTTGTCTTCATGTTCAGGTCCATAAAATGAGAGCCCCATCTCTGGTTTGCCTGTCTTAGTGCCACTGTGTGCATACAGAGGCACAGAAACCCCCAGAAGCTGCAACCAGAGACTGCAATTAGCTTCATTAGCAATTGAAGGGAAGGGGCGAAGAGGTCCTTTTGTGTATTCAGCACAACAAGGCTAAGCCAGACACAATTTGGTGCAAGCTCTTTCAGTACTGATTGCTAAATTCCCCCTGCACATAAGATTAATTCTTGGAATTGGAGAACAGCCGGACTCCTGCTTTAGGGAGTGACCTCAGTGACAAGCAAAGTGGCTGCTGAAGGTGACATTACCTTGAAAGTGAATGAGTCTTGCCCTCTAATAGCAGAGAAGAACCATGATATACTGCTTATTTTGCTTTCCCAACACCAGGGAGTATTTGATCTTATCAGCTTCTCAGAGACAACGCCAGGCATTTTATTGGCCTCAGCTCTCAAAAAAGATGAAAACACACTTCTGCACAGTGTCCCAAATCACCACCTAAGCTCAGCATCTTTGAGTGGCTCAGTCTCTTCACAACAGGAAATATGGTAAGAAACATTATCAACAGGAAAGAGGATCACAAGCTTTAAAGCATGATTAAACAGGATAACAATTCCTCAAAGATACTAGATTGCATGAATATTCATCAGTGATTACAACCAGTGTAAATTCAGATTCACATAAATTATAATGAAAAGGCAGCTAGCCAGTGACTGTCTACTTTTTCTTGAGACAGAAAATCAACCATCTTTGCATAACAGAAATTCAAAGATAAGCAAGAGCAAAGAAAATTCAGGAAAAAATGCAGGAAACACCTGCAAGATAAAGGTGGAATACACATGGCAATCCTGGCAGATCTGCTGGGCATGATCAAGTTTTCAAAAGTGAACCAAACCATGACAACGATGACCAACACAAGGTCATTATTCATCAAACCTACTCCCTCAACAATAGTTTTTACTGAGATGATTTATAGAATTCACTTTCCTATGTGCTTTCTTTACTACTTACTACGCCCCCAAAAATACTATGTCTCCTTTCAGCTATCTCTCCATACTTCCCTGATTTTTCACAGTTCATTAAACACTGTTGCAACACAAAATCTTATTTGTGGTTCTTTAATTGTCGTGCAATGCCAGTTTAATCCATTATCCTCCTAAATATAAGTTTTATTTCATTTTCAGATATTCTAGGGTTCTAAAGTGGAGGGAAAGAAAAGCAAGTGATTAATGACTCCCACAATCTTGTATTACTTAGGCATAATTTAGACTCGGCACTGGAGTCCTGAACCCCAGGTTTCTATTCTTGGTTCAAGTAGTTGCTTGTTCTGACTTCAGGGAAGCAAAACCTACCATTCTCTGTCTTTGAAACAGATATTTCCTTTATCCCTTTATTTACCCCTGGAGGTTGGAAAGGACTTGCCATTCAGCATCAAACTTTGTTAAAATTATTCATGTTCTACTTTGACTCCCAAAGCAGTCAACAAAGTAGCAGCGAATACAGCTGGTTTAGCTCCAGAACTGGAAGGGGGACTGGACATGAGCTCAGGGCTAGAGGAGATGTAAGGGTGTGACTGTGGACCCACACGTGTTCAACACACACAGTGCTGTGCTGGTGTAAGTAGATGCTTAGCACGGACTTTAAGGCAGGATAAGAAAGTGGAGGTAGAGTGACTTGAGTCACTCTAGAATTCATCCTGAGAATTTATTGAATAGACTGAATAGACTGGAAAGAACATTCATCATCTTGGTTACTTTTTACATTTTACTGTTCAGTGCTTAAATTTTATTCTTCATATAAATTTTCACTATAATACTCTTTTGGTGTCATAGAAACAGTTTTACATTTGCTGATATGTTTCAAGAAATGGTACCAAAGTGCACAGCAAATTCAAGGGAAAAGGGTACAACAGTTCTGACTTGTAAATTTTTATGTTCTACTGGTCTGGAGAAATGAATTGTTTATAATCATATTTGAAGTGCAATCCACTGGGCTATTGTTATTGCAGACACTGTGGATTTTACATGGACAAAATACTGTGTCAATACAGTTGCACTCAGAAACAAAGAGAACTCGTGTAGAAATTAAAATCTATATAGGAATGAATATTGTAATGGCAACATTACTCATTTATATTGCTCAACTGAGATCCATTGCAAATCCCTACAATCAGCTTACTATAGCATGCCAATAGGTGCTGAGTATGTTGAGACTATTACATGTGCAGTTTTCTGTTTAGAAGAAAAACTAGTTTCCATCTGTAGTAAATGTACAGCTATAATACCTATATTGATTGATTTTGTTTATCTCTTCTAATTCAAATGTACTGCCTGATTTTTTAAGCTTGCCACAGCTGCTGGAAGAGGGACCATTTCAATGGGCAGAGATGGTATCACTACATAATTACATTAACACATCCTTTTAGTACCTCACAGCATTTGTTGATTTTATGTCACTGCTGCTCAGTTATCATGCAGAAATGTTGCAATGTGATGGATAAACTGCAAAGTAATGCCAGGACATCATTATTGCAGCCTCATCATTTCACTGAATTAATTTAATTTTTTAGTGCCTCTATTTCTTATCAGATAGCAGAAAGGATTTCTTTTTCCCTCTCTTGATGTGCGAGGGGGTGTCTCCAGGAAATCTGCCCCATTCCCTGATCATTCTCCCTAACAACTGCAATTTATCACAGAGGCATAAATTTGCAAGCACCACAGGGGATATGATGTTATGCCTGTTCTCTCTCTCTCTTTCCGAAATCAGATACAAAGGGAGATGCAAGTAGATCTGGGTAGGCTGAGAAAGATATAAATGGGAGGATGAACGCCTCTGTATATGAGATAAGAGTCATGGGCAACACTGGGACCTTACTGAATTCTGTAGGACTTCTGTGTACAAATACAAATGCCTTCACAACCTCGGGCATGTTCATTCAAGCATGCTGAAATCAGTCTAGACAAATTCAAGGCACATTTACTAGGAGGAAGAGGACAAGAAGCAAGCAGCCTGCCCTACACACTGTTAGGTCTCAAGTGGCCTTGTGGCTGAGCAGCCACTCCCCATCTTCCCCTGCTATATCAGCACTGAACTCACTTATGAAGAACTAATATATTCAAAGGAATGCCAGTAATTCACCAGGGTGGGTCAAGTTTTCCATTCGTTTAAACTCAAGGCACCACTGAAATTTTTATGAGCTTCCAAGGACTTTACCGAGAAACAAAGTGAATCCAGTCCACCTCTTCTAATGGTCTTACATCCCTATTTTCTGTGAGCAGTGAACTGCTTTGTATGTGAATATCAGCAACAAATTGCACTGATTTACAGTGCCAGTAACATCAGTGCCAGTTCATAGAAAATGCATATGGACCTTTAAACTTCACTACATCCTACCTCTCAAATGTAAAATTAGGATTTCTTAGAAGATGCATTCATTGATGTAATATGAATTAAACATTTGACATCTATCTCTAATATCTGTATTTTTATAAATTGATATAAATATATATACATTTAATATTTGACATTTAAATGAATATTTTTCTCATGATGAATGTTATTTAGACCAAAAAGAACTACTGGAAATGGTCTCAGAACAATCTGAAATCCTGATAGCTACCACTGCTACAAAAAGGTAGTGAAAGGTAAAAAGCATAAGAGAGAGGTATAAGTGTAAGATGACTTTCAGCTAAGTATGCTTTAAAAAACAGAAGTCTGGCCTAAACCAAAAATTCATCAGCAGCCTAACTAGATTTTCAGTCCACTGGCTTAAAGGCTACCCTTGCAAACACTCTCTTAGTGAATAAATCACAAACAGCCAATCTAAAGGAATTAACTAAGGAAAGAGGCAAAACTGTTACTATTCGACTTCTCTGACATCAAAAGAACAAAGATCCGACTGAACAGACACAATGGGACTTTGACTTCCACAGCTACCACTCCTCTGGAGTCAAAAATTCCCAAATCCTGCCAAGATGGAATACTCAAAGCTTGCATCCTAATGAAGAAAACATCAGATATAAACCATATATTTTTAAAGATGGTACAGTCTCAAAAGTCAGTGATGAACATAATACAGAAACAACCAAGCAGTCCCAAAACTATGACCACAGAAATAGAAAACAAGATGAAAACACTGTCATGTCTCTCACCTTCCCAGTGAAACACTGCAGATATGGATGGTGTGGAACAGAGGGATGAAGTCTAGACAGCAGCAAATGGGGATGAATGAAGGAGCAGCTAATTGGAGTACAAATACTTACATTAAGAAGACATCACAATGGGACTGAACAAGAGGAACACCAGTATCCTGATCAAGAGATATACTGGGAGACAATAAGCAGGAATATGTCAATAGAGGGCAGAATTAGAGGATCACTGCAAGAGAGAATGCAAAGAGGGTTTTTTTCACTCTCAGTATTTAGAAAAATTCACCCCAAAAAACATCAGCTCGCCAAATTGTGATATTAGCAATGTAGTAGATTGCAAAATATTGATGAGACATGAAGGCACCGAAATTCCAGATCATCTAAATAAATTCTTTCAGAACCTGAAGATCATTCAACGTGCAGGAATCTGAGCTGCAAATGAAATTATAGAGCTGTCTTGGCTGGAAATGGAATTGAGAACCAATGCTCTCTCTTGCAATAGGTTTACTTTCAGCAGCTCTGCTAAAACGTGAGGCTATGGGTGTTGATGCAGCTAATGGAAATATAGCTGGAACTGGCAGTAAGGGATACACAGCTGTTACATGAGTAGGTAGAAATGTGGCAAAGAGCTGCATTACACCAATTTAACCCAATAAGGGTTAAAATAATGTACTACAAGAATAACTGACTTTTCTGTTATAAGTTTCAGAGCTGTAGTGTATGACATTGATTGATATGTCATTAAAATTGCTATTAAGCACTCCTTCAGAAAGCTCTACTATGAAAGACTTATACAATCTGATACAAATGAGGCAGGTTTAATGAAAACTGTCAACAGCAAAACCTGGGGTGTCCCTGAGCTGCAGGCTCAACTGCAGTAAACAAAGACAATTGACTTAAACAAAGGTGAGAACCTTCAACAGAA
Source organism: Donacobius atricapilla (assembly GCA_013397315.1). Lineage (NCBI taxonomy): Eukaryota > Metazoa > Chordata > Aves > Passeriformes > Mimidae > Donacobius > Donacobius atricapilla. The sequence goes on from WBMY01007047.1 coordinate 286,479, forward strand.
TTTTTTTAACAAAAGCTCTCAAGGAAAATCCATATAAGAAAGCACACATATAGGAAAGCAAAGCAGAACCCATGGAGGTGACATCCATATTGGTTGTTGTGAAGACATTATCTACGTCCTGCTAGGGAAACAAATGAAAGACTGACATCAGCACTCTGGTCTGGGAAAGTGTGCAAGTTCTTCTTTTACACAAAACCAAGCCCAGTCTGTCATCTTATTCTTTTCAAAGAAGCAAGCTAAAACCGATGGAAACAGAAGATGATGAAAGCTTTCAATACGGTTTTCATTGTGCCTTTGAATTCTACTTCATCACTGGCAATTTTATCACATTTCCTTAAGTGCAGGTGTAAAATCAAATTTAGCTCCAAATTACTACATAACCAGCATCACCTTCATTGAACATGAGTCACAGCATGCCTTGAACAGGCTATTATTCTTAGATTAAAAACAGAATCAGTGGTCTTAATTCTGTGTTGCCTTACATCAGGTGTAATTATTTGTATCAGGATATAGGGAAGGTCAACTGGCTTTACAGTCACCATTAAGGTTTAACATCCACTCAATGCTAGGAAAACACCTATGAAACATAAAGTGCAGCCAAAAATTAGCTCCTACAGCTTCATATTTGCCAAAGTCATTTGACTCTTGACAGAAAAAGCATATATTTCACCCACTAGCAGACTGCACTAGTACCTAATTGTTGAGGAGGTAACCAGACCTTAATGTATATCTTTTTCCCTGTCTGTCTGTTCCTTGTGGGAAAAGAGAGAATGACACACACCTAAAATTTAAGCCCAAATAAAAATATTAGTGTCTGTCTGTTTGCTTATTTTAATAGCTGAGATTGAATCTGAGGGAACAGGTGCAGTTCTGACAGATGTTTCCTCCAATTCCATCCTTGCACTTCTCAACACTTTAAACATGTACATGCATCCTGGGCCTGACCTTCCTTGGGAAGTCCTGACATCATAACAGGCCATTTTACCACAGCCCCAGACCTAACATGGGCCAGAAGTCTGAAATGCAGTTCCCAAATGCCCCATGTCTGAGTGTTTCATTGGCTTGGGGATAAGCAATTTATCTCTCCAGGCAAGGCTGTCATAGTGTCTCATGCAGGGTTCTGTTTAATGTTCTCACTCACCAGCAGCCCCTTGGTGGCCTGACATTAAATTAAGAAACAGCAGAAACAGGACTGACAAGTTGTCCAGTCTGCAATCAATGTCCAGCATTTAAGACTGAAAGGAGCCCACTCCTGCAAGGACTTGTGCAGCCAGGACTAGTAGAGCCCTGAGGAGGGGAAAAAGAGGAATATGAAACCTGTGCAGGCAGAACAACTGCATGGACATTCTCATCCTGGTCATCGGATGGGATAGGAAACTGAGGAACAGGTGCAAATGATTTGCAGGGGAGCTGGGCCTTTTCCACCATGTTAAAGGTAAAAGATAACAAATAAGCAAAATTCCATTTTAAAAAATCCATCTCTGTGTCTGAGTTTCATTTTCAGCATCTCCTTATTAAGTAATGAGACAGATGGACAGCAAATCCTCTGAGAAAATTGTCTCTGCTGGCACTCACACAAGTTGGGCACGCAGCTTAAACAGTGATGACCTTCCCCAGCTTCTCCAGAAATGCTGTAGCTTCTGTGCTGCTCATCCAAGTTCCCAACATATTAAACAGTACTCTTAAGCACTATTACGATACAGAGATTGCATCCCACCATCTCTAATGTCATCTCTAAACAGTAAAGAAACCCATGTCTAGAAGTAAATTCATATTCCTTCAAATGTGTGTTCATGTTTATGAAAACCATCAATTTCAGCCATTCACTTTCCTTTTTTTTAATAAAAAGCAGTACAATCTCAGCAAAATGTTAGAGCCCAGGAAAAAAAAGAGACAGCATAGGACCAGGAAAACAGAAAAGGGAAACAATATGCATTTGCAAATAGAGAATTGTCCTACGAAATCAGGACTTTGTCATCAGGCTGATTTCTAACTCAGTGTGCAAGGCCTTGGGACTCTCATTATTAACATATGATCATGCTGGACAATTCACAGCCATAGTTTGCTAGACAGACTTTTCTGTTGTAATTCCATAAACTTCAAAACCTTCTTCACAGTTTATTTAACCAAAAGGATTGCTTAACTTTTTCTAAATTAAAATAAATTAAATAATCAAATCCATTAAAGGAATTCAATTTTGCTGTTTGGTAGCTGTGGGTACACAAGCTTGACCATCTGATAATCCGAGTGTACAATGCAACCTTAATCCCCCTCTGTCTTCTCCAAGGTTCAGACATGTCCTGTCAGTCAGCTGAAGGCTTTCCAGATACGCCCTGATCAGTAACACATTCACAGTTCACACAACAAGAAGCCCCAAATCCTGCCCCAGAGGTAAGCACACACTTGGTTCAAGATGTTTTGTTCTGTCTGTCAATCACGGAAAACCTCTGTAGCTGAAAGATAATGGTTCGTGTGCTGCCACAGAAGGATACACAGCAGATTATTTTTGAAAAAAAAATATTCTAGGAGAGAAAAAAAATGGAGATAATTGTGTGTTGTACATCACTCCCACCCTCTACATTTTTAAAAGGAAAATAATTCTCTAGAGAGTGTTTCAGCTTTCCATAGAGACATATATTTATGGGAAAAGGCACATATTCCTGACACCTTGTTCAAGGCTTCACATTTGGAGAGGGAATGCACACTAGTTACTCTATCTAAGGTTCCGAGCAATTCTCTCACCTCTCACCCCTTACCTCTTCATTGAAGGTAATGTCTGTCTTCCAGCAAAATCACCAATATCTTCCACAATTTTTTAATCCTTTGTAGTCTGTTCATACATCTTTTTACCCCAGTAAAGCCAGATGAAAGAGTTCTTGTAATTCCCAGTAACACCAGGGCTTGCATTTTCTCCTGAACATGACTACTGTGTTATCTGTTGGGAGACAATGTCCCAAGGCTGTAGAAAACTTGCTTGCAAAGCAGAGAAATCAATGACTTCTCTGAAGTTAAATCTCACACCCACGGTCACGGTGGATGGCCTTGCTGTGAGCTCCCTACAAACTTATTTGACCAAGATTAGACAAGATGAGCAAAGACAGAACAAACATAGTTCAGTTGTCTAATCTGTGACCTTTGACTGTGACAGCAGTGGTAATCATAAAATGCCCACAACCACACTTCTGAAGAATAAAAAAAAAATTAGAAATAATGGTTTGAATTAACCCCTCATTACCGGGGAAGGAAGGAAGCTTTCCCTGCGTGACTGATGAGCACTATCCTCTTTTTGAGACTATTGCTTGCAGGGATGGGTACAAAGGGAAACAATACACCAGCAGAAAAGCTGTCCCCAGGTTTTGGCTGCAGTTGTTTGAATTACTGGAGGCAAATCTCTGTCAGGTTTAATCCTGTGGCACCAGCTTTAATGTAGGTGGAAGAAAGGAAAACTTTGGCATGTATGCAGTTTAGAGAGTGAGCGCATGCTGTGGATCCCCACTTGATGACCTCAGGGAGGAAAAAATACCCTTTGGATCTGGGTACTTTCTGAAATCCATGCTGTGAACCCAGCAGTAGAAACGAACTTTCATAAAACAAAAGAAATATGCAAAGCAAAACACTTCTATATAAAAAATTGTATATGAGACCAGCATAACTGGGTGACGTCATTAATAAGGCTGATATCACTTCACTTGCTTTGTTTCATTTCATTCAATAGATCTTGTGTCTGTGAAAGAAAACCAAGGAGCTATTTCTACCACAGAGATGATCTCTGATAATGATGCTTTTTTCATCTATTTCTGTGAGGGTGGGGGTTCAGACATGATGATAGAAGTCCAGTCTCTACCTTTCCTTATGTGCTGGTTTTGGGCTGGTGTAGAATTACTTGTTTTCATAGTGCTAGAATCTAGCTTTGTTTTGGATTTGTGCTGAACACAGGGCTAATAATACAGAGATGTTTTTGTTATTGCTGAGCAGGGCTTGCACAGAGCCAAGGCCTTTTCTGCTTTTTGTGCTGATACACTGGAGAGCAAATTCGGTGTGCAGGGGAGGCTGGGCGGAGACACAGCCAGGATAGGCAACCCCAACTGACCAAAGGGACAATAAGACATCATGTTCAGTACATAAATTAGGAAGAAGAAGGAGGAAGGAGGGACATTTGGAGTTGACGTTTTGTCTCCCCAAATCAGAGTTATGCATGATGGGGCCCTGCTCTCCTGGAGGTGGCAGAGGACCTGCCTGCCCATGGGAAGGTGAATGAATTCCTTGTTCTGCTTTGCTTCTGTGTCAGCTTTTGCTTTCCCTAATAAACTTTATCTCAATCCAGCCTTTACCCTTCCAATTCTCTCTCTAATCCTGCTGGTGGGGGAGTGAGTAAGCATCTGCCTGGTGTTTGGTTCCTGGCTGGGGTGAAACCACACCACCCTAAAACAAGCCTTGTGACCCATAAAAGCTATGTGAAAATCACATAGAAAAAAAAATTGTATTTCATTTCTGGAATACTTTTCTCTGGAAAAAAAGAAAAAATCAACAACCCAAAGAAACCAACAAAACAAAACCAGATCAAACAAATTCACTAGGTTCACTTTAAAAGTAGGGTGCTGTCTTTCCAAACTCTACTACACAGGCTGTGGAGTTTTACTCAGACCCAAAAAAGGAAAACCAAAACTAATTATCCTTAAACATCTGGATGAATACTGCAGCCATATAAGAACTGTTTCAAGAACAGTGCAACTGTATGTGCAGCAGGGAACTTAGGCAGTGATGCCAGCTGGACTGTCCCTCCATGACATACACCCTCAGAGGGTTACACCTTCACTTTTCCTCTAGTAGTTTGTTGCTGTGTCTTTTCTAATTTCTCTTTTTTCTTCAGTACACCAAGAGACTTATTTCCAAAGCCATGACAAGTTCTGAATGTAAGTAATACTTCCAGTCAAGAAGAAACTACCCTAGTGGCTTAGCCCTCATGCAGTTCCTACACACACACTACAATAAAACCAGCCACCATGGAGTCCAAATGTCTTCCACCTTTTTCTACTGAAGAGCTGAATCGGCTTCAGGTGACAAAACTTTTGTAGCAGAAGGCTGTGGGGATGGACTTCTATGAGAAGCTGTCAGAAGCTTCTCCCATGTCTAACAGAGCCACTGCTAGCCAGCTGCAAGATGGGCCCATTTAGTAATGGTGGCAGAGCCTCTGGGATAATATATTTAAGAAAGAGAATAAACAGCAACTGCAGCCAGAAATAATGGTGAGAACATGAAAGACAAACACTCTGCAGACCCCAAGGTCAGTGCAGAAGGAGGGGCAGGAGGTGCTCCAGATGCCGGAGCTGAGATTCCCCTGCAGCTCCTGATGCAACCCATGATGAGGCAGCTGTGCCCCTGCAGCCCATGGGGGACCACAGGGATGCAGGGATCCACCTGCAGCCCATGGAGGATCCCATGCCAGATCAGGTGGATGCCCAAAGGGGGCTGTGAATCTGGGGAAGCCCACGCTGGAGAAGGCTCCTGGCAGGACCTATGGCCCAGTGGAGAGAGGAGCCCAAGCTGAAGCAATCTGTTCCTGAAGGACTGCACCCTGTGGAAGAGACCCACACTGGAACAGTATGTGAAGAAGTGCAGCCCATGGGAAGTAACCACATGGGAGCAGTTTGTTGAGGACTGTCTCCTGTGGGAGGGACCCCACCCCTTCCCACTGAAGGAAGGGAAGAGTGTGAAGAACCTTTCCCCTGAGGAGGAAGGAGCAGCAGAGACCATGTGTGATGAACCACAGTTCCCACCCCCCATCTCCTTGCCCTGCTGGTGAGAGGAGGTAGAGAAATCAGGAGTGAAGTTGAGCTCAGGAAGGAGGGAAGGGTGGGAAGGAAGTGTTTCAGGTTTTGATTTTATTTCCCATTATCCAACTCTGCTATCTTTGGTAATAATTTAAACTAATTTTCCCAAGTCAAGTCTATTTTGCCCATGACAGTAATTGGTGAGAGATCTCTCTCTGCCCTTATCTCAAAGAGCAGTGCATCATATGCGTTCTCCCTCGTCCAGCTGAGGAGGGGAGGGATAGAGTGGCTTGGTGGGCACCTGATGTCCATCCATGGTCCACCCACAAGAACTTCTTCAATAAATATTCCTTTTCTAATTATAAATCATGGGCATCTGTTCTGAGGTTTGCATTTTAGTGTATTTCTGTAGAACTGGTTCTGAAACCAAATTAAAGTTGCTGAAGTTCAATATTTGCATTCACATGTATCCTAATACAGGAGGAATCCTAAAATCTTATTAATGACAAGCTATTAGGAGTTACATTACTTAGGATACCTAACATTCTGATTTTCATTAAGCTAGAATGACCTTATCTGAAAGAGCAAGGTTACTAGAGCATATGCTTGGGTTTTCTTTCCAGAAAGTTGAGTATTTAAAGGTACTAAGGCATAATATTAAAGCAATATTAGTAACATAGTGATTAGAATATTAGCAATAATAGCAGCACTTGCAGTAGGACAGGAACTAAAGCTATTTACAGGGTGTTGAAATCTCACATCCAGAGACAGGACAAATGAGGGAAAAAACTAACCCTTAGCTGGGAATTCGACTGCCAGTTACTCTATTTCACAATCTCATTCTGGAGGACAAAGTGCCTGAAAAAGCATTAGCTATCCTTACAGAAGTTATCTTTGTAGAAAGATACCATCTCCTGTTCCCTTTTGCAGGATGCAGTATGCTAAATCACTTGCAAAACAAAACAACACAGGGATAAGTATCTAGTTCTTACAAAAGGCACAAAGTATTGTTTGCACAAACCTGAACCTGGACATTTTTCATCAGCAGATCCTAATAAGCAAAGCACGTTTCGGATTTCATCCAGAGTATCAGCAAAACATTACAGGCAGAAGAAAAAAAAACATGTACCCTGTAACTTTTCTTCCCCATGGATACTGTTTTACAAAATTCTTTTTCAGACACCATTTAGGACCTTCCTTTTTACCACACGGTGCATAGCGCAAACTGATGCGCCATCTTTTCACAAGAACAGAAACAAATACAAAAGGAGTAAACAGCAGCTACAGGCACCTGTAGAATATTTCACTGAAGTGTGATGCCTGAATCCTGTTTAAAGGTCGTAATGGTGGGAGTTCACAAACTCCTCTTACTGATAGGCAGAGAGGAAGAACCTTTTTGGGACAGGTCTTGGTTTGAAGAGGGAAACGCTCTGTTTATTTTGAGATTTTATAACAAGCAATTAGTTCAATCTCCCTTTAGAGAAGGACAAGTTTAAAAAGAAACCCAGTTATCCATTCTCTGATCTGGAAGGGACCTGAAAGATTTTCTAGTTCCAATCCCTCTTCCGCAGGCAGGGATGCCACTCATTCAACCAAGTCACTCAGAGCTCCATCCAACCTGGTCTTGAACACTTACAGGGATGGGGCAGCCACAACTTCTCTGGGCAACCTGTGCCAGTGCACACCCCCTCCCTCCCACTCTTAAACGGAAGAATTTCTTCCAATGTCTAATCTAAACCTATTCTCTTTCAGTTTGAAGCCTTTCCCCTTTGTCCTTTTACTACATGTCCTTGCCAGAAGTCCCTTTCCAGCTCTCTTGTAGCCCCTTAAGGTACTCTAAGGTCCCCCCAAAGTCTTCTCCAAGCTGAATAACTCCAACTCTCTCAGCCTGTCTTCACAGGAGAGCTGCTCCAGCCCTCTGACCACCTTTGCAGACTCCTCTGGACACACTCTAACACATCCACATGTCCTTCTTATATTCAGGGATCCTGAGCTGGAGGCTGCACTACTGAGTTGGGGTCTCAAAAAGGCAGAGACCTGTTGGCCACACTGCTTTGGATGCAGCCCAGAACATGGTTGTGTGAAATACATGGACAGCATGAAATACAAGGATATGAATAGGGTGAAAAGAATATTTTTTCTTCAATACATTTACTCTCAGTGTCACACTGAGCTGCTGAGTAAAAAAAAGCTGCCATTTCTAGCATCACTGAAAGTTTTAAAGTTTAAAACAGTTCTGAAAGAAATGTAGTGAAAAGGATCATCAGAGAGTTAAGATAGTAAGCTACAGATTGCATCAGCTTTAATACAGAAATACAGACAACTCTATGTATTATTGTTGAGTAGTCCTAAATTCATTAAGACCGGTACTTCAGTGCACATGCAAACTTCTTACTTAAAACACCAGTACTGCATGTAAATGATTCCCATCTTTTATTCTCTATATTCTCTGGATGATACTGTTCAGACAAAGAACTTTCTTTTTCCTTCTTTACAGTCTCTCATAAGGAAAATCAGAGCTTGAAAGGGCTGTAAAAGAAAACCAAACCTAATATCTGCTGCAAGGTCTGGGTGATAGCAGCAATTAGTTGAATGGAGCTGCCTTTCAGCCTACCCTACAGCTACCAATTTAAACAATAGACTATTTAAAATGTTGCTTACCTTATAAATGTAGTGTAATTACTCATTCTAAGGAAGATTCAATCTGGCATAAATACCAGGTACACAAGCAAAATCATGTATGAATTGTGCTAATAATATTATTCATCATTCCTAATCCTGTTATGTGCGATTGATGGTTATCACCATCGATTTACTTATCTAGCTAAAATATCTTGTATGAATTATGATGCAAACCTTTAAAAGTAATCTTCAAAATGTAATACAAGCTGAAACAGGGAGGAAACCACCGAGATATTTTTATTTTTAAGAAGGAAGAAACTTTGGTCTTGAAAAGGTCAAAAATAGTATTATGAGAAGTGACTGCAAAAAGGTTGTCATGTGGTATCACTATATTATTTATTCAGGGACTCCAGAGCAGACGTGCTTCATTTGCAAAGGAGAAAATCACTTTCTGTTCCCAGTTCAGCCTCTGAGACTCAACCTCATCAATAAATGTTCTGCTGGCTGCCTCAGGTCTTCAGTGCAACACCAGAGCAAATCCCACAACCTTCCATTTGTGCCTCAGTGATACCCAGGTCCCACCCTTACTTTCAGTGGGATTTTAACACAGGAAACAATTCTGTTGACAATGTGCAAAATGGGGTAGAGATGTCTCCGCGCTGTCATTTAGTGGTGTTGGTTCAGCAGGTTAATGGGAGCAAGGAGCAGTGGGAAATGGATTTGCACCACTGAAGTGAGCAGCTGTGATTCAGAATGTATCAAAGCAACAGCTTGCTTGGGTTAGAAGTTATCATTCCCACTGAGTCAACTTTGTTTAGAAATCCTCACTGCTCCTGTTTTCTGGATTAGAAATGCGGAATTACACACACTCTCCATAACAATTAGGCATGTTTGCATGGATAACCATCATGAATAAACCATGAAATCACTCACATTTGGAAGAGAAAGAACTTGAACAAATCCCCTCTGCTGAGAAGACACAGTTTTGAATACAGCATGTAGCTACACTCATTTGTCCTGTTTGTATTACAGTCACATGTGAAATTAATTATGTGATCCACTATATGTCTATAGCTGATGATATAATAATTACAATGCAAATAAAAAAAAAAAAAGAAAGCATGTTACAGTAATACTCATGGCTTAAATTAGTAATTTGTTCTATCTAATAGAGCAGGTAAAATTGTATGAAACAATTAATGAAAAATACTGCAAATTACATATTATAAAGACTTGTGCCAATTTTATAGCAGGTATGGACTAGGAACTGAAATCCAAGAGCAGCAAGGCAATAGAGCAGATTACATTTATATTTCTGTCTTCTTCGTCCTAGCCTGGAATGAGCCTGGTGCAATTAAGGTTGGAAGACTTGATGGGATACAGTGGCCACCCAGTGCTCTTCTACAAAGGCTTTTTGCAAGAGAAACTCCTTAAAGCTGAGGGGAAAAATAGCCTTGAGGGCTCTGTAGCATCTGTGGCATTTTTATGTGGTATGAAATAGAGAGGGTGAAGATTTCCCCCAAGTAATCACTGAAAGGTGATCTAATCCTACAGTAAATTATTGTTAATGTTTTTAGGGCATTTCTTTCCTTACCTACAGGAACAGTGGATCTTGAATTCTCTGTGAAGAGCTTATTTTAATTTCATGAACACTTCTTCATAAAATTATAATGACCTAGGATTCAGACTTGAGGAACAACTGGCAATCTTCCCATTGAGTTAAAACTAAGCTCTTATTGTTAGGAGTACCCAACTTTATTTCTAATGGTGTTAATCTACCAATTGGGTTAGCAGAGATCTTTATTTCTCTCAGCAGACAAGTACTGTCAACATTTTCTAGAGCTGATCTGTATAGTTCATTCACAATAAAAGATTGAGGCCTTGCACTCCATCCAGATTGTTTCTTCTTCTTCCAGAAAAACAATTAACATTTTCCACTGCTGTCATTTCTTGCAGCAAGTACATTATCCATTTTCATAGCCCATCTCAACCATCTGGGTGGATATATTCTGCCTCCAAATAAGTCTCCAGCTGAAAAGGCTCACAGCTGTTGTCACTATTTACCACTTGGGTTTCATTTTGACACAACATTTTTTTTTCTGTTTTGCTACCATTCAAATGTTGTTTTTGCTGATAAAGGGGGATAGAAAGTGTCCTGGGAGTAGATCACTACAGGAAAAAACGTAATAATTGCTCTTGGACTATGTAAGGACACAGATCTTGCTGACAGAACAAGGTCCAGGAAAGGTAATGTAAGACCTACAAAAACATATAAGTTCCCTGTGAAGGATTTCTGTTTTCTCTTACTCTCAAAACTGCCTGACTCGTCCTAACATTCTTTTCTGTGGATAGAAATCTTACATAAATTACAGCTACCACTCTCTAAGTTAGTTTAACACCATAGGCAATTCATTTGAAGACTACAAGGATCCTAATAGTCCTCCTTCTCCTTCTTTGGAGAGACATTTTCTGAACATAGAAGATTAAGTCAAAGTAACCTTAGTGATTTAATGAGAGAGCAGCAGTTGAAATATCAGCGGAGGTGTTATGGGTCCCAGTTCGACATTCTGGCCTCTTCTGAAGTATGTATGGAAGTATGGCATGACCAGTGCCGTGCTCACAGAGTTTTAAAAGTTTCTACTGACATGCAACATTTTGGCAAAACTTTGGAAGAATTGAGAGCGTGAGAGAAGGTAACTTTTACAAGTATTAATTTTTTACATGGAATGTCAAACCATTTAGTCCCCAAACTGGTTCCTATTTTTGCAGAGCTTTTTTTTTTTTTTTTT